>CAUYLG010043097.1:0-37586 GCA_963573385.1 Cacajao melanocephalus
GTTCTGTTCCATTGGTCCACATCTCTGTTTTGGTACCAGTACCAGGCTGTTTTGATTACTGTAGCCTTGTAGTATAGTTTGAAGTCCGGTAGTGTGATGCCCCCAGCTTTGTTCTTTTTGCTTAGAATTGATTTGGCTATGCGGGCTCTCTTTTGGTTCCATATGAAGTTTAAGGTGATTTTTTCCAGTTCTTTGAAGAAGGTCACTGGTAGCTTGATGGGAATAGCATTGAATCTGTAAATTACTTTGGGCAGTATGGCCATTTTCACGATATTGATTCTTCCTAACCATGAACATGGAATGTTTCTCCATCTGTTTGTGTCCTCTCTTAATTCGTTGAGCAGTGGTTTGTAGTTCTCCTTGAAGAGGTCCTTTATGTTCCTTGTCAGTTGTATTCCTAGGTATTTTATTCTCTTTGTAGCAATTGTGAATGGCAGTCCATTTTTGATTTGGCTCTCTTTAAGTCTATTATTGGTGTATAGGAATGCTTGTGATTTTTGCACATTGATTTTGTATCCTGAGACTTTGCTGAAGTTGCTTATCAGTTTCAGGAGATTTTGGGCTGAGACTATGGGGTCTTCTAGATATACAATCATGTCGTCTGCAAATAGAGACAATTTGACTTCCTCCTTTCCTATTTGAATACCCTTTATTTCTTTTTATATTATTTTTAATTAATATACATTTATTGTAACAAATTCAGAGAATACATATGTATACATCAGGAAATAAAGGCCCCATTCTTCCTCTATCCCCTTTCCTTAATGTTAATATGTATCCTTTTTGTTTTCTATGCACGTACAGTCTATGTAGCTATATAACGCATACGTAATTAAATATTCATTTATTCTAACTTTCAAGTATTTTTAAACTTACTCAAAAAACTGTAAGAAAGTCACAGCACCAGAGACATGAAATATTTTTCGATCCAAAATGAATAACTGTTCAGTAACTCCAATCCAAGATGTACAGAGCCAAGTACAATTCTACATTCTTCCAGGCAATTTTTGCGGAAATTAGATTCGCATAACTTGCCAGGTAAAAACAATCATAGTAAGAACCATGGAAACTACTAAACCAGACAACTTAAAAAAACAAAGAGAGGCAAGGAAGAGAGAGTATATTAATATCTCTACTCAGTACGGACTCCGATAAGCTCAAATGGTAAAATTTTCAGAAACATTGCCAGAAATACCCATATTTGCAGCTTATCCCAAGACCATTACCAATTCCAGCATACATTCTACTGACTTCTTTTGCTTCTGGTTTTAAAAACGTCCTTTAACTTCTTAACATTTTAATTTAAAAAGAGTTACATTTTAATTAAAAAAGAATTCCTTTAATATCAGTGCTGTTATGTACAATAACGTGCATCATCTAATGCTATTTCTAAAGTATTTGTGATTTTTCTTTTCTTTCATTTATACCAATAATCTGAATGTGACGCAAATTTACAATTCCCATATTACTTGTCTGTGTGTCATTGATACAGCAACTGCAGTCACCGGGTTTCTCAGTGGCTATGAGTGATTTAGATTGGATTTACACTGTATCAGCATCCAAGTGCTTATTGCTGAAACTGGTCACAGTGTTGTTGGATGTGGTAGGATGATTCACTGAGATCCTAAATCCCTTCCAGCCAGTGGTATGTTGGTAAATGGTTAACAACCAGTTCCGTGGGGTGAGGAGAAGGCCATCCCTGATTTGCAGCATTTTTCAGTTCCTATGGAATAAATATCCCTACCATCGCCAATTTGAAAATATCAACACAAAGTCACTGACTTCAGAGTTGGGAAGAGATGTGCACCTTCAGCTTTTGAGAGCCTCTACAAGGCACCTCCAGCATATTACTTCATAGAGATGTTAAAAATGTAACTTAAAAATGTAGTAACATCCAAACTTTTCCTTCCCAATAGCAACACTCGTGATTACCCAAAAAACTAAAAGAACCCCTGTCAATATCCTCTCTTTCCCTCTTCCCATTACATCTTGCTCTCTTTTGGAACACTGAGTCTAATGAGTCTAATGGCTCAGCTAAGCTTTTGATCTTAAGCCTCTTCCACTGAACCTATGAAGTAAAATCTTCTCTCCACTTTGCACATTTGACAATACCATGGTCTTTTTAAAAATAAGGGGGAGAAAAGGAAACATAAAGGCATCTTCCATGGTTGTTTTTTAAGCCCAGAGCAATAGATGTTTATTTCCTAGCAGCACGACTAAAGTCAAAAGGAAAGCTAAGTAACTATAATTATTCCCTAAGGAACATTTTCAACATGCAAAGTTGTAATGCTAGGAGCCTGCTACCAAAATTTTTTCCCACCTCTTCATTTTTACAATCACCACAAGTGGCTTCATATAGTAAGTGCACAGCAAAGTGCCTGGCACAGAGAAATGATGGGCACATGTCTGTTGAATAAAGATATGAACATTCATCTCCTCTCTCAATCCTCAGTCATTTTTGTGATACCCTTTTATGGACAGCTCCTAGAATGAAGTATGTATTAATATAAGGTAATTATATCACCATAATGTATTCTTAGCTATTTTACTGTATAACTAATAAGATCAGTGATGGAAGAGAATATCGTTGAAATACTTCTGAATTTAGCAGTGGAAGAATTAACTTGCTAAACTATGGTTAAGGGAAAATACTGTATTTCTGAAATTACCCAAAATTGTTGCTGCTTGTGCTGTCACTATTCCTCCAAACTTCAAGGGTTCCATTCACAGGGCAGAGCCTGCTTGTACTCCAGGAGGCCAAGTGAGCAACTAGAAAATGGTAGTAAATGAAATCACCTGGCTCAGAATTGCATTCTACAAATACTGGTGTGTGTGTGTGTGTGTGTGTGTGTGTGTGTGTGTGTGTGTGTGTGTGTGTTTTAACTTTCTCCTTTTCCAATACTTTCCCTGCTGTTTTTCCATCACTAGCGCTAAAATCACAAGTTAGCACTGCCATAATCTCTATCAGGAACCTGGCTTCCACTGGGGAGCAGTAGCAACCAGTCCCATATTTTCGTGTGTTTACATAAATGTAGATCTGTTCTTCCTTGAGCTGATGTGGAAAATAAGGATTTTTGAGGAAGACTTAATTCAATAATTTCATGTGTTTCATTATAAATACACGAAATTATCCCAAGTTGTATCCTTTTATTTTGTAAGCTGCATTACAATAATTATTTCCCACTATTTTCTTTGGAAATAGACTGATTTTAAATATATTACCATTTTGTAGTCTCTGACTAATCTGAATTTTAATTCAGAGACTTATATGGTAGCTAAATACATGTTGCAAGAATGTTTACTGTTACAATGAATAAATGAGTGAATGAATGGATGATGTAAGGTCAAAATCACTATTGTGGAATCTAAATGCATATTGATGTCCAATCTAGTTGAAAAGCACTCACTTAGAACACATCTCATTGCTAGCTCAGAAACTGACTACACTTGATATATTTCATTCAACTCTGCATCTTGTTAGAGACCTGAAAATATGTTATTTTTCAACTGCCAAACCAAATCTTTATAAAATTTATGGTTACAGTTGTTATAATAGGACCAAGTATTGTTCTTTCTGATGAGCTTTCCCAAGAAAACTTTAAAATTTCTGAATTAAATCCGTTTTTATCATGTGCCATCTTAAAAATCGAGTAATTTCCTTCAGAATTAAAAGTTTCAAACGTAATTCTAGAGAAGGCAGTTTCCCAATTGTTGGTATGACTATTCTTTAGCCAAATAAATAAATAAATAAATAAATAAATAAATAAATAAATAAATGGCCTGTAGAGGTCCTTCCAATCCTGTAGCTACAAACCTCCACAGAAAAGATCCCATCTTAAGTAATCCAACAAGTTACAAGGAAAGAGAAAAACTACTACCGTCCTAGACAGTAAGAGCTGTATTTCAAACATTTTCCTTCCTGTTGGTCCCAGAAATTAATTTCTCAATAGAAGAAGACAAATCCAACTAAAGTCAACTTACTTTTCCCGTGTTTGGTCATATACTAACCTGTAACTTACAGTATGTTCAAGGTTCCTTCCTTCCTTCCTTCAGTAGACACAACTGAACAATTGGTTCTATCCAGTGATTAAAAATTAATGTTTAGAATAGAAAATAAAATTCTACTTATCAATTAAAAATAATGTTTTGTTGTGTTCATAAAATAATACCAAACACAGAAACTCATGTTTTTAATAGTAAACACTTATTCGGTATCTACTATTGGCTTTGTTGTTTTACTTTTTAACTTTAGACTTAGTACTATTGTTGCTCTCAGAAAACTGGTTGGCTAGCAAAGGCTGTCCGCAAAATCCCCAGTGTAGCAATAGCAGAGCTGAGATCACTTTACCCAACTTGTGTCAGCTATTCCTCATGACAAGAGTGCCAGCACGGTGGGGCAAGCTTATAGTCATATTAAGAGGAGGTTTAATCCTCTTCTTCCCCAGTATTAATATAATGCAGCAGTTTCTCTTTCCACAGGGTGCAATTAATAATCATTTCTCATTCAAACAGCTGAGACACAACACTACCATTAGGCAGCGTTTCTGCAACAGCTGAGTCATCTATTTCAATTTGGTGTCAATTAGGCTAATTAGTGGTTAGCAGCTCAGACGGCCCTTCAATCATTTGGAAATGGCTCTCTAAAAAGTCAAGCACTTGCTCTACAATTTTCTCACACACTGATGACATATGTCTTGACTGCTAAGACAGAAGCTTTAGGCTGGAAAGATGATATTTGGCCACATTTATCTGCCCACTGTCACAAAATAGAGTCTTTCTTGGCCACCCACTAATTCTATGGCCTCTTGTCAGCCACAGCAGTTGAGGCACAATTTGTTGGCCACTGATATAACTGAATCCTATCATCTTTTCATCTCACCAGCTAGGTGGTCGGGGTGTGCTTTCCCCTAAGGGCATATGTACCTGTTAAAACACTATTTCTTTTGGCTCTGATTCTAAACCCAGGCAGAAGGGATTAGGAACCGGGCTTTTAATTGTGCTTGCCTTTTCCTTTTGCGAGCAGCAATCATTCTGTAACCCCTTTTTGTGATATGAGAATGAACACTGGATTAAAGCATATTTTTGATTCCTCACTAACCATTCTAGTCTGTCAGGCACCTTGTTTAAGCCGGTGGGTGTGCTTATCAGCAGCTCAGCTTTGGCAGGAGGCAAACATTGAGCAATTTCAAAGCAAACCTAGTTCCTACTCCTAGAAAAGATCACTAGGAACAAGTTTATGGAGATAATTCAAAGAAGTACTCAGTGTTGTTCATTTAGCTATCAAATTCAAATCTTTAAAGTTTTGACAGAGTGATGATTTCCTTCATAAGATTTAAATACTCATAATACCTAAACAAAGAGCCTGCATAAATTGTAGAAAAGCATAAGGTAGTTCTTCTGTAAATAAAATCTTCATTGAAATATATCTTTTCACAATGAAGGTGGTGTTACTACTATTTTTAAAATTGTAATGTATGCTGACATGACTTATATGAGAAAATTCCAATTTAAATAATCTAATATGTCCTATCCCAATAGTTTAGATTTTTTCTATTGCATTATTTATGTTATCAATGTTTTGTTTCTAAGAAATTGAATCTCATAAGACTACACATCAATATACTTTGGAAATGCAAAAGAAATTTCAAGGAGTTGATATAAAATTAGAGAATTTGCTAATTAAATATTAATGATGACTTAGTAAAATATCTAAGTAGTGAATCTCATGCCAAATTTTATGTAAATAATATTCAAAATACATCACTGACACAACAAATTTACATATAGAAGCTTATCTGTGATGCAAGTTAAATATAATCTATACTTTCACTTTATAATTTTATCTACATGTTTATAGTCTACATAATTTGTATAAAATATATTTATATATCCTATAGTGTTCAGTTATGTATGAATTTTTTAATATACATTTGAATTTACATAGTATAACCAAATTAAAAAATTTTAAACACTCAGATATTTTTAAAGGTGACATCTGTTGTACCTATGTGACCAGTGAAAACCTGATAAATAAAAAGACCCATTTTCACTAAACATTGGCTCAGCAAATTAAATCATATAATACATTGCATGATCCTATAATTTCTTAATATTCATTTAAAAGCATTTTCTTACAATTTTTATTTTAAATTATCAGAAGACAAACATGTTTTTTACATTAGCAATATAAATACTTAAAATATTCAAATATTTGTACTCTTCAAGCTGAACTCATGTAGATACAGGACTGAATAGCTAGAGCAAGACTGGACTATTTTTGTAAATACAGCAAATTATAGATTAGAAACTTGTTTTTTTTTTGTTTTTGGTTTTTCCTTTTATTTGCCCTACCATCAGGAAGGTTCAATCTTAGGTATTTTCCTCTAAATATAAAATAGCACCTTGAAGAAATTTTTCTTAAGTAATAATTATATAAACACTAGATAGCCCACATTATGTGGACAAATTTTTTAAGTATTTTCTGTATAGAAGATAAATTAACTTCTAAAATATGAGAGTTGAAGAAGAGAAATAATTTATAGTACTCTGCTACTATTTACTTAGCTAACACTTAGAAATTTTAAAGCTTCAACATTTTTCCTTTCACAATATTTCAGTAGAAAGCAGTACATGCACCCAATTAAAACAATGCAAAAATAATATGGAATAGCTTGGAAAATAAAACCAGTCTCTTTTCTATACTTGGAAGATAATATTTTCCACACAACTCTTTCTCATTGCTCATTAATAAGTTTCATACTATTAATATTACAATTTGTTCTCATTGACATCAGTGTGAAAAATTACATTTTTAACTAGGCATATGAGCCAAGTAATTTCAAAATATAAAAGACTGAGAGTAAACAATGAAATGACAACAGAGTCAGAAGGAAGAGGGTAAAATAAAATAGAAGAAATACAACTTACAAATCAGACCAGAGATTCCAGAAAGAGTAATGCTTAAGGAAATTTATATGTAATAGGGAATGAGGATTTTGTGGAATTTTTTTAAAATTTTCAACATAGTTCTTTTTAAAACCATCCATTTATTTCATGTATGAAAAGGTGTAGTATTACTCTCCAACCTGGTAGCCACTGGCAGCATGTGGCTATGACCATTTCAAGTGTGGCTAGTCCAAATTGAGGTGTTCCTTAACTATAGAATACACACAAGATTTCAAAAAATTATACAAAAAAGATCAGATATATCCTTAGTAACTTCTTATATTGATTACATGTTGAAGTGATATTTTGGGTATGTTAAATAACATATATTATAAAATTTATTTTACCTGTTTCTATTTACTTTTTTATCTATCCACCAGAAAATGTAAAAGTATACTTCTTACATTCTGTTTCTAATGAACAGCAATAGCATAGACTACATATTCTTTGAACTATAAATAATTCGTGACTCCAATCAAAATTTTGATGTGACTTATTTTTTCTGAAAAGCCTAAAAGATATCCTAAACAGATAAGTTTGTTATTTTGACCAACCTAACTGACAAAATTAGCCAAAAGAAAAAAAGTGAAGTAAAGCCAAAGTCAGTAAGAAACACAAACATGGGAAGTTATGTAAAAAATAGATAAATTGAGCAATTTTCCACTGGTCACATCATTCAAATAGCTAAACCATTTGTGCTTACTAATACAACTCAATTTCTTATCTAAATCAATCAGATTAATCCAACTAGGGAGTATCTTACATTCTTGTTATTGTCCCAAATCTATTGGTCAGATATTATTCCAAGCAATCGCTAGAATGTTACATTCAAAAGCATAAGAGTGATAATGGGCATTAGGCTTATATATACAAAGGATCTTCACAAAATCTGGAGTTTTAACTACTAATTATTTTTTAAGAAATATATCAATTCCTTAGAAATAAGACATTAATCCTATCAACTATCAGTAGCATGATTATTTTATTGGCAAGTATGTTTGGGTATAACACTATCAAAATAGATACTGAAAATATTACTCAACCAGCTAGCTGTCTTGTACAGTGTTGAACAATCATAGTCAATAAAGTAGGTGTATCCAGGAGCAGATTGAAACCCACTTTGATATTAAATAACATGAGAAAAGAAATGGAAAATAGTACTGAAAAATCTCACAGCTATGTAAGAAATAAAACAAATTATACTGCCTATACTAAGCTTCCATTTAACAGAAAGCTTTCCTTTCTCGTACTCTGTTTCCAGTAGATTTGTCACTTAAAGTTCTGTTCACATGGAATTTGATGAAATCCCCAGCAGACCACAAGATTGGTAAACCTGTTCTAACTGCTCTTACAATATCATGAACAGAGCTTGAATTACCAATCCACCAGAGAATGCTAATGCAATTATGAGTGTTTACTTACACCATGTGTTTCTCACTGAGCCTCCCCCGCTGTGTCAGGATAAACCAAAGGGAGCTAATGTTTTATAGATGGTAAGACTCTGTTTGTTTTCAGTAGGGCTAAGTCTCCCAAAGCACTCAGACACACTAATTAAAGTAAACTGCAGAGGCCCATAATAAAATATATGTGTTTGGAGACTGTGAGATGAACCCTACTGGCTTATTAAAAGTCAAAAGAAAAATATACATTATTTATGACTTCAAAGGGACACATTGTGAGCGCCAGTTTATTTAAAGGATTAACTAAGCAGTGGTTATTGGTGACCATCTGAACAGTTCTTCTTTCACAGTTCATTAGTTCTGTCATATATGTGAGAAGTCATCATTTGAGTTCAGATCAAATATTATTAATCAAATAAATTACAGAGGATACACCAACATTATTAAATGGAATCTTTGTGAAAATAGCTGCTAATAAATCTCGTACTTACTTTTCAACAGTTGCCTAGTTGCAACAATGTGATTTAGGTTTTCAAAATGTTGCATAAGTATTAAATAATACATTCTTCATAAATTTGGCCATCCCAGAAATAGAAAGTTGGCGAATATAATTACACAACAAATTGCTTCATAACTGTCTATTTTCACAGAAGTTACTCCTTTAATCTAGAAACCTGGAAATTTCACAGGACGTCCACTTTCCCATTTTCAATACAAGACTACAAGAGAAGAAAAAGTAATGGCACGTGAAAATTGAAGACTTTCTATTTCTTATTTTTTTTTTGAGATGGAGTCTTGTTCTGTGGTTTATTAATTGTCCTAAATTAAGCCACATAATTCAAAGTGCACTATTTATACTTTGCTTAAGTAAATCTGAGCTAAGGATGATCAAAACAAATCAATATTGCTGTATTTGTTCCCTGGCATTTATTTGAATAATTGCAAACTGGCCATGCTATTGTTGTAAAAACTTTATATTATTTAACTGAATATTAATTAGCATCTGAAGAGTTCTTATAAATAAAACTGCACAAATTTCATGGTACAATCACTGAGAAAATTTGTTTCTCACATGTTTCTAGGTCACCTTGATGTTTACCAGAGTTTATATATTAAAAAGAAATAATGTCCCTCCAAATAGGAAAATAGACTTAAGGTATCCCTTCTGAACTAACTAGGAAACACAGACTTTTTCAAGATAGCAGAAATGCTATTGTATATCTGATTTTGCCTTTTGATTGAATTCTTAGGGCTTTTTTTCTTTATTCCCTCTCTCCTTCTTTCCTTTCTTCCTTCTCTTTTCTCTTTCTTACTCTCTCTTTTTCTCTCTCCCCTCCAGTCCTGTCTGTGTCTCTCTCTGTTTGGCGTTTGTTTCCATCTGAAACTTGCCCACAGTCTTTGTCATCATAACCCTAGGAGAATACAGTAAAATCTAGAGTTATGAGATGGCATTTGGAACATTATGGTTTACATGTCCAGAAGGTGAATTAAAGTTGTTGCCCATTATCAAGTAATGATAGAATATTTATTTTTATTTTCTTAATATATTTATTTTAATACCACTATCTTATACCATCAGTAAGCAGAAAAAGATAAACTAAATAAACATTACCAAAGTGGCACTTATTAAACACTTATTTCTACAATTTGTATAACTTTACCTCAACAATGAGATTTATATAAGTTTAGTTTTCTATTTCATTAACCTATTGACAACAAAATGTATAATTTTTATATTCTACAAATTATTAGTGATGAAAAGAGTATATTACTCCCACTTGGTTGTAAGTTGTCTCCCTAAATGCATATTACAATGGGAAAAACAATAAAGTTTATTGGACGAAGGGCTACTTGTCTTCTTTCTCCCATTTTTCTTATGTCTACCTCTATTTTCTTTCCTCTTGCCCAATGGGCTTCCTAAATCTATTTCTCTGAAGTGTTAAATTTAAGAGCTTCTTTTTATCTTCACAATTCTGGAACTATCTCTAACTTTTGGAACTATAATGCTTTATGCTTTTGTTGCTGTTTAATAGATGCTCCACAGACCTTTTCAAAAACCATCACATGATTATTCTGTATACAAAATTAAACAAACAAAAAAAACTACCATTAAGGAACACACATCTTTAAAACCCATGCTCCTTTGGGCAGTAAAAAGCAATTTGGCATGTAGTGTGAACTCAGTGCACTCCAGACGAGTGCCTTTAGTTTTGTTTTTTTGGTCCAAATAGTATACTCGACTCATAGCCCCATTTTAACTATCTCTACCAGAATCGAGGTGTCCTTATTTTTGCATTGAATTGAAAGTATTTTACAAATATAATAAAGATCTTCCATTTTCAAATTAAACTTTGGTTGGAAATAACTTTGGTTGGAAACCAAAACTTTGGTTGGAAAAAATAGCTATATTTCTTTAGCATTTACTATGAGATAGATCTATTATTACGTCCATTTTATAAATAAGAACAGTGAGATTTAGATAGATACAGTTCTGTTCTTTTAGTGTCATACTGCTGGTAAGAAATAAAGCCTTGATATTGATACTAGCACAGACCCGTCTGAATCTAGAGTTGAAAGCTCACCTACAATAATGAATTGCCTTTCCAGTAATAGAAAACCATTTGTTAAGCTACAGCATCAGATTTTAAGACTTGTGATTAAAGTGATCAATGGATTTTGCCAAAAAAAAATTAAATTGAAAATATTTATGATTGCTCAAAGTATTTCATTAAAGTGTTTCTACCTCTTCTCCAATAATAATGTAGATTATCATTATTATTATCTTACAAACAAGAGGCTGAACAATGGAATGAATAAAATTTCCCTGACAACAGCATTCATTAGAATATTCATTATCTTTCACTTCGTGTGGCCCTCTAATTCTATCTTCTTAAGAGCATTGTTGCTGGAATTTATATAAACTTACTTCCTCTGAATAAAGATCTATGTCTGGATCCAAAATTTTCATATTATCAATATGATGATATTGATATAATATTGTTTTGTGTCCTCCACAAGACTGCATCCTCTAAACAGCATAAATTGTGTCTCATGCATGCTCAAAGTCCACTACACTGTGATATTCCAGCATACATTGAACAAATGCTTATTGAACCAACTCACACAACTTTGTCACATCCATAACAAGCTCCACAGTCCTGTGTATATGGATGGTATTAGATAAATACATATGGGAAAAGTTATGACCACTTTATTAAATAAAGATGAACCTTTTACTCAAAATATTGCAATAAAAACATTTAATTTTTTTAATGCAAAACCTAAAATATGGGTGGCCAAAAAAATATCATGGTAAGGTGACTTTCCTAAAATAAGACCCCAAAATCTCTTAAATCCAAAGAAAAATGCAAGATTTTTATTAATGTACTTAATCCCATCTAACTTCTTTCCGATTCAACTTTGAAAACAACAGAAAATAGAAGAAAATGCCAAGTTATTCTTTGGTCTAGGACAGTATTAGAAGCCATTTTAAATTTATAACTCCAAATCTGAAGACTCAAGTATTTCTTCTAAGAATATTTATTTAGAAATAATTTAATATTATAAAGATTTATACAATTTTTTTTTCAGGTTTACGATTTAGTGTAGGGTCTGAGATTCAAGTAGTTTAAAAAAATGAAAGAAAAAATGAAGTAGGATTTTCTCTTTCATATATTTATTCTAATAGGTATAATTTTATTAGCATCTGTCTCATCCATGAGACTGTAAGGTTTATTAGGACAGAGGTGTGTCTATTTTTCTTCTTAACTTATTCCCAGTACCAAAGGCAGCACCTAGAAAACATGCACATTAAACAAATATATGTTAACTGTTTATTATTGAGTTGTATATATCATTAAGTCCTGTAGGATTTTAGAGAGAAAGTGATTGCTGCCAGTTGGAGTAATTATAGAAGGCAGTGGAAAAGAAATAGCTTTTGAGTTGACCTTGAAGAATGAATTAAAATTTCAGTAGGTAGGGTTAAACTGTGTATTTCCATGTCGAGGAGTAAGGGAGTGGAGTTGAAGAAGGAAGTTTATCAGCCAGATAGAATAACACAAATAAAAATAAAATACAAACATATTCAATTATAGCAAGCAAATTAACTGAATGTGGGATGGGGGAGAAGGATTTCATAATAACAATAATAATAATAAAACAGAAAGCTAAAAAGACAGATAAGATCAAAATTCAGAAAACCTTGAAAGCTAGGCTAAATGTGGAAGGTTTTTGAGCAGGGAATGAACACTATTTTGTGAATCTAAATCTTCCAATAGACTGCAGCAGTTACTGCACCAAAACAACAGGAGCAGAAAACACTAGTTAGGAGACAACTGCAAAAATCCAAGTGGGAAGTAAATAAAGTTATGAAAATGTTTCTGCTAATTAATTTTTGCAAGGTTTTTCCTTTAAATCATCAAATTGTTAAGTTTAGGGCTAAGGTGATTTTAGAAATTATCTTATTCAAACCCCATATATTGAGGACTAAAGAGATTCAATGACCTGCCCAAGATTCCAAAGCCAAGACTGGAAGTGGATCTTCTAGTTTCCAGTTTGATTGTTCTCTCCATTTTAAATGCATTCCTCCCTCAAGGTGACTCTTTAAATTAAAAGGAATTAACAAAGTAACAAATACAGAAATAGGACCTTTATTGCTACTTCACTAACCGAGCAGTAACCTTATTTAATAGATCTTTCCTGCCACACAGACGTCCTGCTGAAGCATTGTAATAAATGTAATAAAAG
Organism: Cacajao melanocephalus; assembly: GCA_963573385.1. NCBI lineage: Eukaryota > Metazoa > Chordata > Mammalia > Primates > Pitheciidae > Cacajao > Cacajao melanocephalus. The sequence continues at coordinate 13,092 of CAUYLG010043097.1, forward strand.
GGGAGATTAGGGCAAACATCACTGGGAAGACATTAATTAGAGAAGGACCTCAACAATTCTCAGTTGACTAATCCTCAAACCCTGTAATTCTCATAAGAAAACTGGCAATCTTGCTTTACTTCTTATCAAAGAGATTTTCCAGCCAAAGAAAGCAGCAAGCTCAAGTAATCAGAATCTCATTAATTTTATTAAATATGCTATAACATCCCATAATAAATAATTAAGCCCTATTAAACAGATATCTGATAGTAAGTCTTACCTCTTCTTATTTATAGACATAAATGACAGTGCTTACAATGAAAATTATAAAATATAATTGTTATTATTGATGATAATAATACTTTATGTTTGTTTTAAGAGATTTTAAGGCTTTTGAAAGCATGACTGTTGCATCATAACTGGCATACAAAGCATTTATGTCCTAATCTATATAAATAAAGTTTATATCAACTACCTGTTACACCATCACTTGAAAATAGCTAGACAGATTTTTACCAAATTTGGCTTGTGATGACATGACTTCAGATATAAAATAATAATTGCTCAACAAGTCCAGTGGGGAGGGTCCTCACAGGGGGATCTCCAAGGGAGAAGCCTATATCATCCAGAAACTGCCAACAGTGTTTGAAGCTACACTGGGCAGAATAAACTGAAATACATAGATGTAGTCTATGCTTACCTTGTTAGGTATTAGAATATGATCTAAGGCTTCTTTTTTATTATTAAAAAATGTTAAAGGCTCTCAAGTTTGTTTTTTAAAAAGATATCATTCATTTCCACCCATATAGGTAAATATTTCTGGCTATTAGTAAAATTCAAAGTGCTGTAATGATTTTTGTTTCTTTGTTTTTGACTGTACCTGAGTTACAAATGCAATACAGAATTTATCATTTCAGTTGACTCTTTTTCACATAACCATTAAATCAATGGCCTAATGTGGTAGGCAGAATGCCCCCCCTAAATATGTTCATGTCCTAATTCTTGGAACCTGTGAATATGCTAATTTGCATGGCAGAAAGGATTGTGATGATGTAATTAAAATTACAACCCTTAACATGGGGTAAATATCAAGGATTATCCGGGCAGGCCCAGTGTAATCACATGAGCTATGACTCTGGCTATAGTCAGAGATGTTGCAGAAGGAGCAATCAGAGAGATTTGAAATATGGTAGGGAATTGGTTCGCCATGCTTAAAGGTGACCTGTGAAAAGCATGAGAGAGAATTCAGCCAGTCTCTAGAATCAAAGACTAGCCCCAGCTGACAATCAACAAGGAACAAGGACCTCAGTTTAACAACCACAAGGAACTAAATTTAGCCAAAAACCTGAATAAGGTTGAAAGCAGATTCTTCCCCAGAGCCTCCAGTAAGGAATGCAGCCCAGCCAGAACCTGGAATTTATCCTCGTAAGACCCTAAGCAGAAGGCCCAACTAAGTCCACAGGGAATTATAACCTACAAGAACTGAGAGATAATAGACTTGTGTTGTTTGAAGCTGCTAAGGGTCTGGTAATATGTTATTGGTAATATGTTATTGGTAATATGTTATAGCAGCAACAAAAAGAAAGAATACGCCTGAGTATTCTGGTGGACGTCATTAATCAGAACATACCATACGTAAAGTACCATGCTAGAGTAAATGTTTCCTTATCTTGGATGACACGCAATATGGTTGGGAAGGTAAGATAAACATATAAAAATGTAATTAGTAAACCCAGGGAGTAGCAGGAATGCCCAGCTATGTCATTTAAGGAAGTCTAGATAAAAAGATAGATTTTTTTTTCTATGTATAGGGCAATGTTTCTCAAATTATAGCACATACTCAGGATCACCAGGAATCTTTAGAAGATCTTATTAAAGAGATCTCACTCAGGGCTGGGCATGGGGGCTCAGGCCAGTAATCCCACCATTTTAGGAAGCTGAGGTGGAAGGATCACTTAAAGCCAGGCGTTCAAGACCAGTCTGGGCAACAAGGGGAGACACTGTCTCTACCAAATGTTTTAAAAAATTAGCCTGACATGGTGTTGTACAACTATAGTCTCAGCTACTCCAAAGGCTGAGGCAGGAGGATCACGAGCCTAGGAATTTGAGGCTGCAGTGAGCTATGATGACACCACTGCACTCCAGCCCAGGTGACAGAATGAGAGCTGGAGAATGAGAGAGAGAGAGAGAGACAGAGAGAGAAAGAAAGAAAGAAAGAGACAAAGAGAGAGAGAAAGAAAGAAAGAGAGAAAGAGAGAGAGAAAGAAAGAAAATCTTTGATTCAGTAAGTTTTGGATGGAACTTGAGAAGTTGCATTAGCAGATTTCTAGGTGATACTACTGCTGCTGCCACTGATCCTAGGACTATCCATTGAGAACTATCATGTAGAAGTAGAAAAGGGAAATGGTTTAAGAAAATATTTAAAGCTTAGTTAGAAGTTCAAGAATTGTTTAGGAACCATGAGTTGTCTTGTATGAAAATGGTGCTTTCCAAAGATTACTGAAGCCATAAATATTCAGGAAATATTTGTAGCTAGTAAGAGATCTAAAACAGAAAGGGGGGAAAAAAAAAAAAGGAAGAAAGCCATTGCAAGGATGCACACAGGAGAAGTTAACCCAGTGAAGAAAAAGCAGAAACAGAAAAAGGGGAGAGGGAAACCTTAAGAGATAGCAAAAGACTATGAGATAAGAAAATAATCGTTAGTAATAAATAGAGTAACCTGGCATGATATACTAAAAGTAATTGACTCTTTAAGCTTTGGGGCATTTTATATTTTTTCTTCTGTCAATTTTGGTTGTGTTTTTAGAAAACTTTATTCATTTCCTCCAAGTTGTCAGTTATTAGTGTAAACTTATTTGTGATATCCTTTATTTCCTTTTGAATGTCTTTAGTATATACAACATTATTGCCTTTTTCATTATTGATATTGATAATTTGTGTTCTCTCTTTCGCTTCATCACCCTTAGAAAAGGTTTTCAATCGTATTGACTTTTTCAAAGAATCATATTTTGACTGTCAAATTTTTCTTTACATTTATTTTCTCCTTCATTTATTTTGGTTCTTATCTATATTATGTCCTTTCAGTATTTCTGTTTAGTTTGATCTGTGGTAGCTGTTTCTAACTTATTAACATGGAAGCATTAGAACACTGGTTTTAAGCCTTTCCTCTCTTTCATTGTATGCATTTAATGCTATAAATTTCCACTGCAATACAACTTTAGCTGCATTCCATAGGTTTTGCTGTGCCACATTTTATTATCATTTAATTTGAAATAATTTTTAAAAGTTTATTATGATTTCTTCCTTGTCCCATAGACTTTTATAAGTATTTTGTTTAACTTAAATACTTATAATTCCAAAGTATTGGAATATTTATAATTATAAAATACTTATAATTCCAAATTAACCTAAATTATTTCAATCCTTGGAAATGTATTGAGATTATTTATGGTCCCAATTATAGTAAGTCTGATCAGCATTCCATGTGCATTTGAAAGGAATGTGAATTCTGTCTTTGTTGGGTACATCGTTCTATGTAAATCAATTAGGTCAAATTTGTTAATTGTACTGTTTTGCTCTTCTATACTCCCACTGAGATTTTTATCTGCTTGTTCTCTCAGCTATAGGGATAGGTCTATTTAAGTCACCAAATCTGATTATGGATTTGTGTATTCTTCATTTTCTTTTAATTTGTCCTTTATATTTTTAATGTAATAAAATCACGTTATATACATAAATATTTTTAAGATTGTGACATTGTCCTGGTGGTTTGACTATCATTTTATGTCTCTATTTATCACCAATAATGACACAAACTTGACTTCTTAAATTAAGGTAGAATTTCTCTGACATTGTTTATTTTTGACTAGCATATACATGAAATGTCTTTTTTAATCCTTGTACTTTCAATCATTACCTTACCTTTGAAATACGTATCTTGTAAGTATTACATAGTTTGTTTTCCCCACTATCTACAACTTTAGTCTTTTTCTTGGTATATTTATTCCAATTGCATTAATTTAAGTGTATTTATTTTTTAGCCTTCCTTATCACCCCTGTCTAATCAAACATTTTTAAAACTATTTTTCTATTTCCTTACTGGTTAACCTGCTAGATATGCCTTCTTTTGGCCATTAACCTAGATGTTACATATGCATATATTATATTATCATGTAAATTATTACTACTTTCCTAAAAAATGCTAAAATCTTGAAGTGCTTTAACTTTATTTACCATTTTACTGCCTTTTGCTAATTTTGTATTTTAATTCTACAAATATTTTATAAGTGCTTTATGTTCCATTAAGACATTATTTTATCATCAATATTAACCTACATAGTTACTTGTCCTAGTACCCTATATTTCTTTTTATATTTTCATTATCTTATCTAGAATCATTTCCCTGTTCATTAAGAATTTTCTAGTATTTGTTTCAATACAGACATGCTTATGAAAAATTCAAATATTTTTATATGACACTTCATTTTTGTAGTATATTTTGCAAGGTCATAGAATTCTAGGCTGGCAGTCATTCTCTTTTAACCCTTTCAATATTGCCCTCTGGCTTTCTTTATATGTTAAGAAGACAGATGCAAGTGTTAAAATTATTTCTTTAAAGTTAATAAATTTTTCTCCAGCTTAAAAAAAAAATGTTTTTCTTTGTTTTGGATTTTCGGCAGTTTGACTATGATATGCTTGTGTGTGTGTGTGTGTGTGTGTGTACGTGTGTGTGTGTGTGTGTGTGTATTGGGTTTTTGTTTTTTGTTTTTTTGGGGGGGTGGTTGCTGAGATTTTATAATCTGTATGTTTGTGCTTCCATCAGGTTGGGGACACACCTAGCCATTATCAAATATGCGTCTTCTCAATTTTCTCTCTCCTGTTTCTGTTACTCAAATTACACATATATTAGATTTCTTTACTATGTGTCATATCTTTTAGGCTATGTTTTACATTTCCTATGTTTTTGGTGTGTTTTAATTTTAATACTTTGTATTGACCTCTATTATGGTTCATCAATCCTATCTTCTGTTGTGCCCCATATGCTGTTAAACTCATACACTGTGTTCTGAATTTCAGATATTGTGTTTTCAGACCTGCTGTGATGAGCAAACAGTCTTCCCAGAAATTAAGCAAATAGAAAGAAATAATAAAATGTAGAGGTGTAGAAATACTGGGAATCATGATATTATTTGAGTCTATGGACCCAGTGCTGCTTGAAGCTAGTATTATCCCTGATCTTTCCAATAACATGTCAATAAATCTCATTTTTGTTAGTTGGAATTCAGCTTCCAATTGCTTGAAATTTAAATAATTCTTACAAGTATAAATCACCAAGTTGGCATTCACTATATGCCAGTTTGTCATCCATTTTACCTTTTCTTTTTTTCTAACTCAAGTGAAAGTCACTACTATCTTTTTTTGTCTTCCATCGGTTTGAATTAAAACATATTTATGTATCTCTAGGCAGTCCCGGGGGAGAAAACACATTTATATGGAGATTAGAGATCTTTGATTGAAAAATAAAAATAAAAAGTAGCCACTATCCAGAAGGAAAGAAAATAGACACAGGCATGGTCTAGAAATAAAATTTCAGAGTTGTAAGAAAGGAGAAATTCTGGGTAGTTAACTGAATGTTTTGCGAGTAGGATGCTATTTGGGGATTTTTCAGCAACAGCCAAGAGTGGAAGTTTTCCTGGTGACGGGTCAGAGCTCACCAGGCAAGAGTAGAAACCAGTGAAACAAAGGTGATTATTACTAAAAATGACCTCATTTGGAACCACAGCCTGAGATACTGGAGAAATGTTTATTTACTTCATTCACCTACCCTACTATCCTGCTGCTCCATGAAGATGAGCTAATTTGTACCTCTTAGCAGCCTCAGCCCTTGGCATTATCTTGCACATATCAGGTTTATGAATGTTTTTGTAAACATATCCATTTGGAGCAGAAAAGGCATTAGTTTGAGAATGAGAAGATAAAAGTTCTTTTCCTGGGTCCACCAAATATATCTTTATGACTTTGGTCGAACTATACAACTTCTGTAAGTCTCAGTTTTTTTAAGTATCTTCTGTGCCTGGCAGAATTGTTAAAAGATGAAATGAAAATGAATACAATAGAACATTCTGTAACTGTAAAATCTTTATGATGTAAAGAGCTAATAATATTGATGTTGATAAGATTTGCATCTATGTTGTGCAATTTGTAATTTAAAGTCAGAAAGTTGGTTAAAGCTGCAAGTGAAGTCAAATGTCAAAAATCTTATTCAGATTATTAAGAACCTACAAGGTAGGAGTAGGACTTACTGGAGCATATATTCTGCCATGGAGTTTTCTATGAGCTTATCATGTATTAGAACATGTGCCATACTTACATTTTTCCACTCCTTGTTATAGTAACTGTAGAAGGTTGAAAAATCATTCTATTATTTACATCACTTAATCAAAAGGTTAGGTTTGCAAATCTGTACCTCCTCTCTACACCTCCCACCAAAATTCATCGTCCCACAACTATTAGGACGATTTTAGGGCCGTCACATTTGCTGACTCCAGAGAGTGCATTTATATTGAAGTCCCTTTAACTGATGTCCCTGGGTTTGTGAAGCTTCTAATTTTCTACAACTTTATTTTATAATCACTAAAGCAATGAAAAGGTAATATATAGGGCAAATAAAGATGATTTAACAGTCTATGTCTTCTTTGGCTTCCAGGTACCCTTAGCTTGTTCTGTTTATTCTCAGCATTGTTGGATGTCTTTCCCTTTTCCACTCCTTAGGTATCCTACAGAGTTTTCTGCTTAGTCTCCTGTTCTTTCTGAGTCCTTGACCAACTCACTCAGTTTGCAATCTTTAATGGTGACTTTGTCTTCCATTACTGTAAGCATGCTAAGTATGCTAATCTTCATTTTCAGAGCTGTCTTTTGAATGTGATTGAGTGGAAAAATCCAAATAGTTCATCGTATTTTGACCCAAATAAACAAGGTGATAAGAAATCAAATGGTGCCAGAATTGTCTATAGATATTTTCACACAACCAAATACCCTAGATCAGATGCACTTGTAAACTTATCTTTGCCTAGTTACAAGAATCCAAATAAAATAGCGGCATAGTTAATCACAGAGAGGTAGAATACAACACGTAGTTTTGTGTTGAATGTGTATAAATGATTTTTGCTATAAAGAAGTGTCATATAAAAGGTTGTAACACAAAGACTTGATGTTTAATTAATCCATTTATCCATCAGTAGATAGATCTTAGTTAGCTTTTCATAGGTGTATAGTGTCTCTGACACCAACCATCTGTTTTTTTCTCTGACACCAAATATGTGTCATTTTTCTGTACCAATTCTCCAGTTCTCTGATTTTCCAGTACCAACTGGGTACCCAGCAAATTCTGACAACACAAGCTCCAGAGGTTAGGGGTTCCATCTTGTAAGACTATCCCCACTTCAAACACCAGGCAAAAATGGAGTGCCCAGGCTACCTACAATTCTTCCCAGCTGACTACAAGTCAGGGGATCCCATGACCCCCTCCTCACATTCAATAATTCACTAAAACAGCTCACAGAACTCAGAAAATTACTACAGTAATGTGCTTCATAATGGTATTTTGTTTAATGACAGGTCACATACACAATATTGGGCCCATAGCGATATAATACTGTATTTTTACTGTACCTTTTCTGTTTAGATATGTTTAGTTACATAAATACTTACCATTATGTTACAATTGCTTACAGTATTCAGTACAGCAGCATGCTTTTCAGATTTATGACCCAGGAGCAATTGGCTATTTATATACCATACAGCTTAGGTGTGTAATCAGCTATACCATCTAGTTTTATGTAAGTACACTCTGATATTTATACACTGATGAAATTGCCTAACAACAAACTTCTTAGAACATATTCTTGTCATTAAGTGGCAGGTGACTGTATATTTACCATTACAATTTACTATAAAGAATATAAATGAATGATCAGATGAAGAGGTACATAGGACAAGGTTCAGAAGTGTCCACAGCACAAGAGCCTCTTCCCCGTGGAGTCGAGTGTCCCAACTTCCTGGCATGTGGATACGTTCAATAATTCAGAAGCCCCCCAAGTTCCACAATTTAAAGATCTCTATGGAGGTTTTATTACCTAGACATGATTAATGAAATCACAGGCCATTGATGATTGAACTCATTCTCCAGCCACTCTCACCTCCCTGGAGTGAGGAAGGCAAAGCCAAAAGTTCTAACTATAATCATCTGGTTAGTTTTTCTTATGACTAGCCCTCATTCTCACCATCAGTCATCTCATTAGCATACAAAAGAGAATAAATTCCAATGGTTTTAGAACTCTGTGCCAGGAACCAATAACAGAAAACAATTATTTATTTTTATTATATACAATAAGAAATGAAAATTTTGATCTATAGATTCAACGCAATCCCAATCAAAACTCCAATAAGTTATTCTGCAGATATCAACCGATTCTAAAGTTTATATGGAGAGGCACCCAGAGTAGAAAACACAATACTGAAAAAGAACAAAGTTGTATGACTGATAATATACCTGACTTCAAGACTTACTATAAAGCTACAGTAGTCCAGACACTGTGGTGTTGGTAAAAGAACAGATAAATAGATCAGTGGAACAGAATAGAGAGCCCAGATACAGAATCACATAAATACAGTCAACTGATCTTCGGCAAAGAAGCAAAGGCAGTACAATAAAGCAAAGATAGTCTTTTCAACAAATGGTGCTATATACTCACATGCAAAACACGGAATCTAAACACAGGTATTATTCCCTTCACAAAAATAAGCTTAGAATGATTCATAGAGCTAAATGTAAAATACAAAACTATAAAACTCTTAGAAAATAAAGTGGGTGAAAATCAAATGACCTTGGGTATGGTGATGACATTTTAGATATAATACCAAGGGTATGATCCATGAAAAAAATAATTGATAAGCTGAACTTCATTAAAATAAAAAATAAAAATAAAAACTTCTGCTCTGTGAAAGGCAATGTCAAGAAGATAAGACAAACCAAAGACTGGGAGAAAATATTTCAAAAGGCACATCTGCTAAAGGACTGTTATGCAAAATATACAAAGAACTCTTACAATTCAACAACAAGAAAGCACACAACCTTTTTAAATGTGCAAAGGCCTGAACTGATGCCTCTCCAAAGAAGATATTCAGATAGCAAATAAGCATAGAAAGGAGCTCTATATCGTATGTCATTTGGGAAATGCAAGTTAAAACAACAATGTGATACCATTGTACACCTATTAGAATGGCCAAAATCCAGAAAGTTGACAACATCAAATGCTGGTGAGGATATGGACCAACAGAAACTCTCGTTCATCATTAGTGGGAATGCAAAATGGTATAGCAACTTTGGAAGACAGTCTAGCAGCTTCTTACAAAAGAAAGAAACTCATATACTTCTACTCATGTCATATGATATGAGTAGAAAACTAAATCCTACTCTTTGACATCTACTCAAAAGAGAAAACGTATGTTCATATGAAAATTTGTACCCAGATGTTTAGAGCAGCTTTATTCATAATTGCCAAAACTTGGAAGCAACCAAGATGTCCTCTGGTAGGTGAATGAATTATAAACTGTGGTATATTTAGACAATAGAATATTATTACGTGCTAAAAAGCCATGAAAAGGCATGAAGGAAACTTAAATGCATACTACTAAGTGAATAAAGCCAATTCAAAAAGGTTACATGCTGTATGATTCCAACTACAGGACATTCTAGAAAAGACAAAACTTTAGAGAAAGTAAAAAAGAAATCCATGCTTGCCAGTGGTTGGAAAGGATTGGTTAAAGGGAAGGATGAATAGGGAGAGCACTGAGGGTTTTTATGGCAATGAAAATCGTGTGATAATTTAACAGTGGACATCCGTCATTATATATTTGTCCTAACTCACAGAATGTACAACACCAATAGTAATCCCTAACCTTAACTATTGACGTTTGAGTGATTACAATGTGTCAATGTAGGTTCATCAATGGTAACAAATATAGGAATTTTCACTCTAATAGGAAATGTTGATAATGAGGACAGCTTTACATGTGTGGTAACTGGATTGATATGGGAAATCTCTGTACCTTCCTCTTAATTTGGCTGTGAATCTAAGATAAAGTCAAGAAAGAAAGAGACAGACAGATACATCATTTCTGATGTGTACTCTACAGGTAAGCCTTACTTAACCACAATTCATTTAACAGAGAAATTATAACACATCTTAAAAAGAAAATTTCAAAATATTAAATCACTTTGTCCCTACTACTGGTATAGCTAAAATTTTAGCTATACCAGTCCCTACTACTGGTATAGCTAAAATTTTAGCACCTGTACCTATGGCTAACCTGTATTCATCAACTACCATCTGAAGTAGATTTGTACTGACAGACTTAGTAAAATAATCCATGAGCTAATTTTGAAAATGTATTGATTGAAAAACCAGGCTAAGAACAATAAGTACAACCTAAGTACAATAAGACAACCTCAGTACACGTCTAATTATTTGCTGATCATTTCTCAATGTTCACCAAACATTCAACAACTAAACTTATATGGGTATATAATTTTTATCCATCATATTGATAAAAGTTATATTAAGTATTATTAGTGACTGTGTGGGAAAGCAAATACTCTCATATACTTTAATGTGATAGAGCAAAACAGTAAAGAATTTTGGAGCTTCAATTTCTCAGTATCTACCAAAATTTTAAATGTGAATATACTTTAACTCAGCAATTCCTTCAAGGCATATATTCTACAGAAATATTTACACATATGCAAAAAGATTTTTTTAAATAATATTCTTTTTGTTAATTGCGGTGGTGAAAATGTGAAACAATCTAAGCACCAAACCATAAGGGAATGGTACCATCTGGTATACACTTAGCACTTAAAAAGAGCTTGGTAGATATTTCCTTGAATTGTATTTCCTTGCATCACTAGTACAGGAAAATATTTCAAAGACATGCTAACAAACTAAAAAGCAAGCTTTAAACAGTTTAAAATATATGGAATCAAAACATTAAAAAAAGAATTATATATATAACATGAGTAGAAATCTATTTTAAAATTTATATATATGTATGCATAAAAATATTTAAAATGATTACCTTTGCTTGGTGTAGGGCTCATGCCTGTAATTTCGGCAGTTTGGGAGGCCAAGGCAGGAGGATCACTTGAGCCCAGAAGTTCAAGGCTTCAGTGAGCTATGATCACATCACTGCAATCTAGCCTGGGTGACAGAGCAAGACCCTGTCTCTAAAAAACAAAATAAAATGAAATAATTAAATAGTAATTTTTAAAATGATTACCTTTTAGAGAGAGTACTACTGTGAGGGGGCAAATAAGAGCAACTCATTTTTTATTCTATTAAGTCTTTTTTTTAATCTTCATAATGAAACTATATTTTACAGGTAAAATATAGTTTCATATATATATGCCTTACAAAACTATACCACTCAGTTTGAAACCACTAAAAATGTGTTCCCACATTACTGACAAATGAATATTTTAAATTGCTTACATATATATATCACAAGTAAAATATAGTTCGTATATATATACATATATCCCTAAAAAATAAAGTAATCCTGAGATCCATCCAACGTATTCACATATAGGCAGTGCCCTGAAGTCCTGGGAGCATGTTACTCCATGGAGCAGTATACCCCTTCTGTACTCTGCTCATATAAAGGCATCAGCAAATCCTAGGGCACCAGCATATTTGAGAAGTCTTAGGTCCTGACATTAGCCTTTGAGCTCACTCCAACACCCCAACTAAACAGCCAAATTGTTTATTTGGATTTGTCACTCACATATCACAGAATCTCTTCTCCTGCCCCTTCTTTGTCCTTTCTCATTCTATCCCAACATTCCTCCTTCTCTGCTTGTCCCATGGAGTCAGATAGACTCATATTTGAGTCTTAGCTCTGCCACCATGTATATGGCATTGGGCAAGTTACTTAAATTCTCTGAAGTCCAGTTTCAACTGCACAATGATGAATATAATATGGGCCTCTCAGAATTATTTTTAGGGTACTGCATATGAAGTATAGCACTGGGCTCTATTTAAGGCTCAGTAAATCTACTATTATTATTTTTATTTCTTTGGTTAAGCCATCTCCTTCAAAAGTTCAGAGACCCTGTGACCTGTCAATTCCCAAATTCCTAAGTGTTTCATACCTACCACCTAGAAACTGACCCCAACTTCCATACATGGTGAATAATGACAGATACATTATACAGGGTATACATTTCTCAGACATCACCACTCAGCTTTAACCACGTTCTGTGCAACAGTATCATTACACACAGTACATTCCAGAATCTGAAAGATGGAAAATATTCCCTTATAATCAAAATAACCTTGGATCCTGAGTGTGTGTCTTGTTTTTATTCAAAGTACCAGGAGAGAGACAGGCAGAAGAGTGAGCAGAAAGGTAAACAAAGCCTCTTTCTTATGAATGTAAAGAAATGATAGTAGGATAAAAAGTGAAAATGTATTAAGAAAAGAATTACAAAAATGAATCAAGCTTTCTCTGGATCGCTTCCTATAAAGACATACAATTCCTCTTCTTAAAAGAAAATTTACTTAAAACCACACTGCATGTAAAGTTACCACTTTCCATGGCAGTTCTGGTGACATACAGAAATACATTTGAATTGGATTCTGTAAAGCATGTAATTTAAACATTGATACAATGCTCTAAATAGGTTTATGAAATCCACGGGTCTAACCTATAGGTGAAATCATGTTCCAATGGAACTCTTTCAATTATTCAGGTAATTTTATCCCAAACCATGCTCTGCTTACTATAATACTAAAGGGCTGTTTTTCAGTGAAATGCTGTTTCTCACTGCATTTTGTTATTTTCATTTTAAATAAATTCAAGAGCACTACAACTATATAAGAATCAGTACATTTTAATGCTTTATTTAAAAATCCATGCTTAAAGTAATGTTGACTTTGTTGCTGCTACTGTAAAAATTTTAAAACTATGTAAGTGGTGACATCTTCTAACAAGAAAGGCATGGTTCACAAATACTTTAAAAACATGCCTAACAGCGTTAAACCAGTCATGACTCCTGTGAGTTAAGTGTATGGGTTCCTGGACAAAACATACAATTTCTCATAATATCTGGCCTCTATGCTGGTGTTCTTTATAATGCTATTATAAGAGGTTTCAGTAGTCAAAGACGTCTTCATCTAAATCTTCCTTCTGGAAATCATATCCTGTTTAATAAATTAGATGGAAAGCCTTTTATTCAGTTAACCACTTTGGATTTTATTTATCTTAGATACATTTGGCATAAAAACCTAAATCAGAAGTGTTTCACTCTGGTAAGGACATATAAACATAAAATGGTTTTTCTCTCATTTTATTCCTTCCTATTTCCCCTTACCCCGCCTTGATATAATAACCTATTTCTGAAGTAATACGGATAATTCTGTGACAAATCCACTTCAGCCTTGGTAATGCCCTTCGTTTTGACTTCAAAACATTCACTGGCTCTCATGGATTTGTACTATTTAACACCCAGATAAAGGTAAGCTGCCTTTTTTAATAACGATGGATTACATTTTCTCGTTACATGCTCTTATTCAATTGGATTTTTTCAATTTAAGCACATCTATTCTAGGGAAAAATGTAATGTCAGTCTGAGAATAATTGTAGTTATTAGAAAAGTAAACATGATGAAACACAAAGTAACATAAACTGAAATTATCTGATTAAATTACTATAAAAAGATGTGTATTTCCATGGAAAAATGATGCATCTATGTGCTCTGTATTTTCTCTCTCTGTTTTTTGTTATAGGACTATGTTATTACTTGTACTTTCTTAAAAACAAATATATGTGGAGGATGGGCTGATATTTTAAGAAGAAACGTAAGTTTGGGCCACATGCAATCAAAGAAATATGAGAGCATTTTATGTGTGAAAAGTGATCTAATAGTTCCTAGGCTAACAAATGTGTGAATGTTTTTGCAGAAGTTCTTGAATATCAATGCCAGATCTCCAGACCTTAAGGTTTTCAAACATGCGAATCCCAATTTTCTGATACTATGGCTAAATCTATTAAATTTATTTTGCTCGATAAACTCAAATAAAACTGCTTTATTTTGATTACTCAATAACTCAAACAAAATTGCCTTACAAAACTATACCACTCAGTTTAAAACCACTAAAAATGTGTTCCCATATCCCTGACAAATGAATATTTTAAATTGCTTACTGTTAGAATTATTAAATTATTAGTTGCGTTAGAGCAGGAATAAATCAGTACCATTTGTAATAATAAAATTAGTTATGATATTTCCAGCATCGGTATACTATGTGTAGCAATCATGTTACCTATATTTTCCCTAAACCTCACAAGCATTCTGCAAGAGAGGTATGCTGACCTCTTTTCTAGATAGGACACTGAGTCTAAGAGATATGAAGTGTCTTACCCTAAACAGCTTAACTAACTAGTTTCTTAAGTAGTATTTGAGCCCTGGTTGACCCAAATCCAAGGGGTATGATCAGCCTAGTACACTACTTAGCCTCTCACATTCCTGATATCCAATGCTGAGACTTGCACTCGAAGCATTATCCCCTACTCAGCACCTTCCGCAGTGTCTGACATCTAGCAGATGCTTAGTAAATGTTGAATGGATGAATGAAGGCATGCATTAATAAACAAAATGTTAGACTTGATAGGGTATAGAACATGACTTGCAAATGGGAAATGTACTATCACAGTTTCTTAAAGCCAACATACAAAATCCGTAAAAGTCTATGTCATTGGTATAAACGTAATTAAAATAATATTCACAGCAGTATATTTCTATTTGAAGAATTGATATGTTACTCACGTTTTAAAGTACCAGAATATGTGATCACATATTATATGTATATATAATAATCTGAGAAATTAGGCAAATTGACTTCTTCCACTGTTTTTTAAGCTTCATTATGATTAATGGAACATTCCTTTTTTGCTGCATCAGAATTAAAACAGTGTATTTCATATGCATTCCTTTTTCAGAGATGCCAATGTTAAAACCTGAAATTTGGGTTTTGAATCAAATTTTGTAGCCAAAACATCTTTGGAGAACAGAATGCAATATTCATTATTTCCAGGCGTGTTATTGTTGGACGTATCCTGCAGCAGTGAACCTGAAAGGCTGGCAGGATGAAAAGTAAGAGTTCAAGAGAAACAAAAGCCAAGACAGAAAAAGAAGAGAGTGGGAGATGAAGAGAAAGAGAAGAAGAGGGAGGAGAGGAGGGAAGAGAAAGAGATCTGTATTTGTTTTACTACCGAGTGACAGCCATATAGAATGACATAATCCTGTTTTTGTAGGACTATTTTGCTAATGTAAGAATATTGTGCTTGTCTTATTTAAAACATTTCATAACAGTGCTCCAAAAGAACGTTATGAAGACCCTCCTGTTTCATTTCCTGCCTCCATAGAATGTTGTGTTACTAAAATATTTTTATTACAGCAGAACCTGAAGCAATATAAAATGTTTGCTTGAGGATTATTTTTAGCCCCTTTAAGCTGAACTTCTGTAATGAAATCTATTTACAGACATTCCATAGTGCCCTATGGTTACTAGCTTATGCAAATGAAGTGTGACCCTGGGAATAAACCTCTTGCCCCTTCATCATCCTCCCTGGCTTCAAAGGTCTCTAGGCAATCACTTTTTTAAGTGAAGAGATTTTAGAGCTGAATTGAAATAGAAAGAGATGGAATATAACTTGATACAAAATACTCATACAACTCAACCATTTACTATCTACTGTTTTCCCATAAATATTTAGACACTAATTTATAAATCCATTTGGGATAAATATGTTAGTATGTAATGATTTTTTTTCAACCTCTACCTTTACTTTGGATTCTACAAACTAGAGACCAACGTCAATCAATAGTCATTTACTCTAACTTCATTTCTTCTTACTTAAACTACGGATCGCTAGATTGGGACAGAATTGGTTTACTAATAACAAAATCTCTGCTGATTACATTCTCACTGAAAATATATTTGTGCTGAACACCAGAATAATCAAAAGTGATCAGGAAGATTTATATAATTTTATGAGGATAATAACTAGGTATATGCTTAATATATTACTTGAATATATTAGTATTGGAAAATATTATTTATAAACAATTACAAAGAAAAATGATAGATCCATATTTTTAAGAGATGGTTAATGAAACTGGATAATATTGCATTTTTAGAAGTACTAGTGAATGGGAAATAGCTGTCTAAAATGCTTGGATAATAATCATCATAATAAACTTTATAATATTAGGGCATTCCTTCCTACTGGATGATACTATGAACCCAAAGTTTACTTTATGTGGGACAAATTGTTTAAATGCAAGCCAGTTACAGATGGCAAATGGATTCAAATCAGCTTTTGGAGGTCCCAGGGATCTCTAAGTCAAAGTGTCACCTCAGGATATTGCTAAAATTAGGAACTAATCCAGGATGATTCTGGGACTTGTAGGCCAAAAGGTCTGCGATGCAGTATTTCAAGGGATGACAAACCACAGATAACTAACTTTTTAACCTGGTCAAACAGCACAATGAAGTTAAAGTACGCTGGAAATTCCCAGCAAATACTTTTCCTTTTTTAATACTCTGGTAAAGTAGGCTGAATCTACCACTTTTAATATAGAGCTTTACTAAAAATTAAAGTAAATGTTACCATTTAAGCTCTGCTATTTATGTTCTGCTTTTGCATATATGATCATCAAATTTATGTCATGAGTTTTATTTTAGGTGGTTTATGTTGAATAGTCAGTATTTGGTATAGTTGAATGTTTAGGCCTGAAATGCATAAGGCTTCACAAACTCTTCCTTTCTAAGGGGTGAGATCGCAATACTACAGCTATCTTCCTGGAAAAATCTGAATAGGCTCCTGAATAGGGTAAACAGTCCTGAAT
Source organism: Cacajao melanocephalus (assembly GCA_963573385.1). Classification (NCBI taxonomy): domain Eukaryota; kingdom Metazoa; phylum Chordata; class Mammalia; order Primates; family Pitheciidae; genus Cacajao; species Cacajao melanocephalus. The sequence continues at coordinate 30,040 of CAUYLG010043097.1, forward strand.
CTCTGGCCAGCAACAAGTGACCGAAAGGCAGAAAATTAATCGATGATGTATTCAAAATAAGTGCCAGAAGTGGGTGCCAAAATTCAGCTGGTCACTGCAAAGTAGTGACTCAAAATAAGATTGTTGCATTGTAAATGTTACCAACTTAAACAGCAAATATGCATGGACCCAGAAAAAAAAAACAGAATGATGCAAAAGAGATAAGAATTAGAATTCAGAAGAAACTGTAGCATAGCAAACCAAAATCATAGCTAAAATACACCAGCAAATCATAATGCCACAGAAACTAAGAGTCCAGTAGGAAAAAGTCAAAGAGCTTCAACCTGCAAAAAGCAGGATGTCCAGTGGAAAACATTCAATAATTAAAGAAAACTCTCCTGAAAAACAATACATAATTCCAGCTTAGTATTCAGGCAGACCAAAGAAGATTCCTTTCACAAGCATTTCTCCAAACAGATACTTAGCTGTCAAGTTTTTAAAACACAAGGACTAATAAATATTTAAGAAGAATTTCAACTGCAGACACTGCTCCTCCAGATGGAGAAGGGAATGAGAGGATGCGCCATGATAAAGAGCCACTCCTACAAGTGTAGCATGCTTACAAGTTGACCTTCAACAGACTAATCCAATGGTTCACTTGTTCATTCACTGTCTCAACAAATATTGGCTGGGAGCGGTGGCTCACGCCTGTAATCCCAGCACTTTGGGAGGCCGAGGCAGGCGGATCCCAAGGTCAAGAGATCGAGACCAACATGGTGGCCAACATCTTGGCCAACACGGTGAAACCGCATCTCTACTAAAAATACAAAAATTAGCTGAGCGTGATAGTGCATGCCTATAGTCCCAGCTACTCAGGAGGCTGAGGCAGGACAATTGCTTGAACCCGGGAGGGGGAGGTTACAGTGAGCCGAAATCAGGCCACTGCACTCCACCCTGGCACCTGGCGACACAGTGAGACTGTCTCAAAAAAAAAAAAAAAAAAATATAAATATATATATATATATATATAAATAAACTGACATTTGTTATATAACCAACAATATTTTTATACGCTGCATATAAGGTAGTGAACAAAACAAATCCCTTCTTAGCTTTTAAGCATGCAACCAAGTAAGGGGGACAAATACTGAAAGTAAACATGTAAAGAAGCAATTACAGGTTGTAATAAACGTGATAAAAGGGTAAGGGGGACGCAGTGAGAGAGAATAATTGGGTGAGAGGGCTCTAATTTAGATGAAGTCCATGGAAGACCTTTATGAGAAATGTTCTTTAAGATACCTGAGACCTAGAAGCTGAGTAAAAGTTAGCCTGGTACAGAGGAGGTGAAAGAGTCTTGTAGGCAGGAAGACAAGCATGATCGAAAAACCTGAGGTGAGAATGAGCTGGAAGCATTTGAGAAACTGAAAGGAGGTCCCAAAGAGGCCATGAACAGAAAAATCTAGAGAAACTCACTCATGGAGGGACCATAAATCTATGGAAAGAAATACAGATGGTTTTGTTTTGTTTGTGTGTGTGTGTGTATGTGTGTATGTGCGTGTGTGTGTTTTAAGATGGAGTATTGCTCTGTCACCAGGCTGGAGTGCAATAGCACGATCTTGGCTCACTGCAACCTCTGCCTCCAGGGTTCAAGTGATTCTCCTGCCTCAGCCTCCCGAGTAGCTGGGACTACCAGCACATGCCACCACGCCCAGTTAATTTTTGTATTTTTAGTAGAGATGGGGTTTCACCATATTGGCCAGGATGGTCTCGATCTCTTGACCTCGTGATCTGCCCACCACGGCCTCCCAAAGTGCTGGGATTACAAGTGTGAGTCACAGTGTCCATGCCTTAGATGGTATTTTTATTTGCAACAAAGGGACATTAAAGAGCTTTATGCAGAACACTTGAATGTCAAAAGCAGATTTACCAAGAAGCTAGTGTAGTTTCAACTTCAGGACCATTCAGGGCCTTTCTGAAGTCCCAGAAGGAGCTCCAGCAAACTGCTCACGTGTTTTCATAGTATTATACATAGTCTATAATGTTGCATATCTATATCAGCTCCCTTTGCTCAGATATGTGCCCCATGAGAGGGGAAATTTAGCCTTTTTTGTATTCTGGTATATCCCCAAAGACTAGAATAATACCTGGCATATAGTAGGTGCTCAACTAATATTTGTTGAATGAATGATCTTCAGGGCATATTACAATTATATTAGCCTGCAAGCTGGATCTCTATGACTCTAGTGCTCCCTATCCGATATACAATATCTGATAGTAGTAAAGTACAATCAGTCCTTAAGAAAAAGGGAAGAAGTCTAATATACACATAAATATATAAATCACATATAAACCTAATCATAACAGTACGCTCCTTGCCTAATGCCCTATGGCACCGCCCCTGCCCCCCAACAACTGCCTACAGACATAAAGGCTCAGCAATTTGGAAAACCATGATCAGTAGAGCAAGTCGTGTAAATCTGAGTTTAAATTCTCAGTTGAGCAAGTCACATAGATCAGAGTTTAAGTTCTGGATCCTCAACCTATTAGATCACATGGATAAGTTACTTAACATTCCAGTGTTCAAATTTTCTCCATAGGGCCATATTATATATTAAAGGTGATGCTTTTATTGTTTTTCAAAATGTCAGTTAAGACAGTCAATGACATATGCTACCTGCTTAGTAAAGCATATAAGCAGAGAGCTCTGTAACTGAGTTTTCTTTCTTCTTTTCCTCTATATTTTAGTCTCTCTTGCATTGACTTTGTCTAATCCCTCTCTCAAACCATAGCTCCCCACACACAATGCTTAGACATTAGGATAAATGTTGGTCAGACAGATCTCAATGCAGAGAATAGAATTTAAAATGGCAACCTTTGGGAAAAAAATGACAGAAAGTCCAAGTTCCAGTTCCACAGAATGGTGAGGGTCTCTAACTTTCTTAAGGCCCTGGCCACTGTCATAGAAGAAACATCACATTTCTTACACAGTTTCAGAAGGGCCTGCTCTGAACCACACTTAGAAGTCAAGTAGCAAAGCAGGATACTTAGCAGCAAAGTGCTCGAATGTGTCACTCTTACCAGTTTTGTCTTTTGTTTTATCTTTTTGTAGGGTCTGGCTATGTTGCCCAGGCTGGTCTTGACCTCCTGGCCTCAAGTGATCCTCTTGCCTCAGCCTCCCAAAGTACTGAGATTACAGTCATGAGACACTGTGCCCGACCTAGTCTTACCAGATTTGTATACTACTCATCACCACATCATTCATCAAAGAATAATAATCCAGGCTACATTTCCTTAGTGGATTAAAAATCTCAAAAAATGAAGGCAGAGAGAAAGCTCTAAAATTTCACAGAAATGTATCATCAATGCAAATGGCCAGAAAATAATTGCAGAAAACAAAGAAGGGTATGTGAGAAAAGAATTTACCTCTTTAGGCAAAGCCACATATAGAGAGTACAGAATGCCTGGGGTCCAGGCATTTCAGCCCACATCCCATCAGCAAGTCAAGCATATTCTGATAATGTTAAGAGTTTAAGTTCTCAGTAGAGCAAGTCTCATAGATCTGAGTTTAAGTTCTGGATCCTCAACCTATTAGATCATATGGATAAGTTATGACAATGTTATGTCAACAGGTACAACATTATCCCTGCAAAGGCCACAGGAACCTAATATTTTCTCCTCTACCAATAAATAGATTTAAAATACTGTTGCCTTCTGGGTCGTCAAACCCTGGCTAGTTTGGGTATGATATAGGATGTGGATATAGAATGAGGAGGCACCTGAAGTCCTAGGGGACTGATATAAAAATAGAGTGTGCGTTTTGAGTACATGAGCCAAAGATGCCCCACTCATTTACAAGTAGAGCTTGTCACTAGGAAAAAGTTGGTAGATCATTTTCATAGGAAGTACAGGACCAGTGGTATTTTGGACTAGGATATGAGAGTAAAGAACAATGAGTCCCTAAGAAAAAAGAAAGTCTAAGCTGTTACAAGCTCAGGGTTGAACACTGACTGAAGGCATTCTTGGGGGCAGGTTGTTGGGCAAAATGTGTGATTGACATTGGAAGCCTTTCAGACTCAGCCACCCTTGCAAGGCTGCTCTGCTATAGTGACTAGCAACTTTCACACTCAGAAACTCTGTCTAGGCTGTGCTGTAGTGACTGGTAACCCAACATATAAGCAAAGGGCCCCAGTCTTATAGAATAGGTGGGCATGCAGCCGAAAGTGCAGGACAAGGCTCTCACATTGACACCATGTAGCAGAAGAAAGCAAAGGCAAGTATGAGCTGAATAAACTTTCTTCTGCCTCTTGTGCCCTAGTCCTCGAAATAAGACTAGCCCTTCCTTTAGTATTAAGGATTTTCTAGGATTCTTGGGCAACTAAGGAGGAGGTATACTAATAGGGCAGATAGGGAATTGATGAAGCAATAACTCTCAAGGATTCAGCATGGAAGTGGCACGTATCCCTTCTGTCATATTTATTTCATTGTTAACACATTTCTTCCATCAAAATATTTAGCCAACCTTGGTATCTAAGAGACCCAGTAGGAAAGGATGAAGTAAATAAGTGTCCAATAAAATAAAGTCTCAAATATTTTGACAATCATACCATCAATCACAAATTTTTTCTTTGTCCACATTGTCAATGATCAGTATCAAAACAGACACAACAAAAGAAAAATAAATTTTGTAGACTCTCTAATAACAAGTGTGAAGATTTTATTTCCACAATTGAGATGCTTTCTAATTCTAGGCTTCTTTAATTTTATAATAAATACTATGGCACTTTTTAAAAATATACATATTTTTTATTGCACTTTAGGTTCTGGGGTACATGTGAAGAACGTGCAGGATTGTTGCATAGGTACATACATGGTAATGTGGTTTGCTGCCTCCATCCCCATCACCTTATCTGGCATTACTCCCCATGTTATCCCTCCCAAACTCCCTTCCCCCCACTGTCCCTCCCCTGGTCCCCCCTAACACACCTCAGTGTGTGATGCTCCCCTCCGTGTGTCCATGTGTTCTCATTGTTTAACACCTGTCTATGAGTGAGAACATACGGTGTTTGATTTTCTGTTCTTGTGTCAGTTTGCTGAGAATGATGGTCTCCAGGTTCATCCGCGTCCCTACAAAGGACACGAACTCATTTTTTATGGCTGCATAGTATTCCATGGTGTATGTGTGCCACATTTTCCCTGTTCAGTCTATCATCGATGGGCATTTGGGTTGGTTTCAAGTCTTTGCTATAGTAAACAGTGGCACTTTTTTTTTGAGACATGGTCTCATTCTGTTGCCCAGGCTGAAGTACAGTAGCACAGTTTCAGGTCACTGTGACCTCCACCTCCCAGTTTCAAGCAATTCTCATGCCTCAGCTCCTGAATAGCTGGGATTGCAGGAGTCCACCATCATGCCTGGCTAATTTTTTTTTTGTATTTTTAGTAGAGATGGGGATTCACCATGTTGGCCAGGCTGGTCTCAAACTCTTGACCTCAAGTGATCCACTCACCTATGCTTCCCAAAGTGCTGGGATACAGGCGTGAGCCACCGCACCTGGCTGATGCCTATTTTTTACATTAAAAATTTGAAACTGTGGCTATTAAATACACTGAGTCCTTACGGAAAATACCATCAATGTCATAATTTTTTATGAAATACAATTGTTTCTAAATAAAAATTTTTGTTTAACAAATATTTCCCTTTAAAAAATAAAAATTTATATAATCTGCACTACTTTTCATCTTCCAATTTTAGTTTTCTTTATCTGTTTTTATCCTTATTTCTTCCTATTCATTGACTTTTTTACACAAAAATGTATAACAAGAGTAAAGCTAATAGATAGATAGATCATTTTAACTTATATATGACCTCCAAAAAAGACCATTTGAAACAGTCATACCTATATCATTCTACATCATATCTATAGATCCTAAAGAAACTCCAAGATTTGGTATAGCACAGTGTCTCTAACATGGTTAGAAAAATCACCATATTATAAACCCACCAGCCACAAAGATAATTTCTCAAAGACTATGACTTATCTGTAATAAAAATGTATCAAGCCTGAACAGGTCTCAATGACCTATTGTGGAAGTTATCTTGGTTGTTCTAAAAACAACTGACTACGTAATTATTAGGTATTGCAGTTAAAGGTTGCATATTTAGGTTTATGCAAACACATATAATTATAAATAGACTGTTTTTGACATAAAATTATTTACGTGGAAAAAAGGAATATAGAAAATAAACCAATCATAATTTAAGGAACATAATTTACTTAAAGCATGTCTGCTCAGAGATAAAATAAAGAACATTATTTGGTTAATAAAGAACATTAACCAAAATATTTTAAGGATATTTTATTCATATTTCCTGTTCTATGTCAATTGTAATGATCATCCTCAAAGCATTTTCCATTAGGTACATATGTTTATAAACACATACATTGCAATTAATCTACAAACATTTATTGGTTCTAAGAGGGCGTTTTAGACACTTAATAAAATAATATGCTTAGTCCTTCTGCCTCTCTCTGTAAATTTCAACGTCTCAATCAATCAATAAAAGACCTTCAAGGTTCAAAGTTTCTTGACACCCAAATGCTAAGATTACATCAGGATTTAACACCAGCCTTGGTTAAATACAGGTTACATAGATCTCTTATTTCTTTGGGCACAACCAGAAAGAAATCTTTTAATTATGAAAGAAGAGCAACAAGTTGGAAAAGGACAACCCCTGTGCCCCTCTCAATCAATGGATAAATCAACAAACCAGACAGAATTGCATGTGATCTGACAGTATATATTTTGTGACATCACCATCATTCTTATCCAATAATTATTGAGCATTTCCATATGCTGGGTATTGTGGTAGGTGCTAATGATACAACGATAAGCAGAGAAGTTCAGGGGAAATTTCCTGAAGAAGTTTGAATTTCACAGAAGGAATAAAGAATGAATATGATTTTGCCAGATGGGCAATGGGGGCCTGTGAAGAGAGAAGGGAATGGGAAAAAGAGAGAAAAGGCATTCCAGACAGAATGAATATCACCAGCAAAATTACAGAAGCATGAAACAACACAGTAAATTCTTGAACAGTTCAGATTGATGCCTACCACTAAGGCACAGGCTGAGAGTGATTAGCTCTTGGAAGGAGGTGGACAGAGACTACTTCATGGAGGCCCACATGTGCCTTAAGAAAGGCTGTAGATCATCATGTGAACAATGAAGCATCAGGGAGGGTCTTAATGAAAGAAGCCACATCATAGATCAGAAATTTGAGAAAATAATTTTGGCTGGGGCATGGGGTATACATTAGAGGAGATTGAAATGGAAGGTAAATATCAATTAGGAGACTGTTTTTAAAATTCAGAGGTGATTTTTTTTTTGAAAGAAAGAAAAAGAGAGGAAAGAAAGTGAGAGTGAAAGAAAGAAAAAAAAGAATGTAAGAGAGAAAGAAAGAGGAGGAGAAAGAGGGAGAGAGAATGGGATTCTTGTTCTATTGCCCAGGCTAGAATGCAGTCTAAAAATGGGTATTAAAAACCTCTTTTATGCCAATAATTGTGCTTAACAAT
>CAUYLG010043098.1:0-85149 GCA_963573385.1 Cacajao melanocephalus
TGGGGAGAGATAGCATGGGGAGAAATGCTAGATATAGGTGATGGGGAGGAAGGCAGCAAATCACACTGCCATGTGTGTACCTATGCAACAATCTTGCATGTTCTTCACATGTACCCCAAAACCTAAAATGCAATAAAAAAATTGTAATATATAATATACATAGATTATACATATGTATGGATATATATGCACATACCCACATACATACACACACATATATAATTTACATTTATGCTCTTTGGCAATTAAAATATTGATCTATTTTGTACAACACTAATTATATAGATATATATAATGTAATTTGCTCTTCCATCTGAATAAGAGGTTACAATTAATTTATACATTTCTGTTTTTTCTGCACTTTTACAAAAACATTTTAACTATTATAGACAAATCTATCATTAGAACCAGAATTTAAAATATTATAAATTATGTAAACACACTTAAAACACAATAAAGTAGCACTTTAAATGCATGCACACACACATGCAAAACTGGTATCATATATACCAAACTGGTATCATATATACCAAACATCATACATGTTCTTTATTCAGTTTTTCTGGATTTGCTACATTTTCTCCTGTGTATATGTATAATATAAAATAAGAAAAATAACTGTATTTGAAAAAGACAAATTTAAACCAATACAAATCACGGTGACAAAAGGAATAATCTGAAGTTAATTCAAATTTCACTAAACCCAGCAAAATAAGTATGAGGTAATTATTTTTGTAGGAAGCTAATCAACCTGTGCATTTAATACAGTTTGAAGTAACTGTAGGTAAAATTTTATTATTATCAAAAGTATAGCCAGAAAATATGGGAGACAAATTTCAAACAATTTAGAAGAAAAATATACTAGTTGAGGGCATGAGATGTTAAAAAAAAAAACAAAAAGCGATGCAAGTTTTCTGCTGTATTCTGAAGTGAATTTACTTTTAGTATTTTTAATGACATCAAAGATGGGGAACAAAGTACCCAAAAGGCAAGTTACGAGATTTGTATATGGAATGGTTAGGGAAAAATGATAGGAAAAGGGATTTAAAATGAAGACATATAAAAGAAAAGAATATATTTTATGACATTCTCTTTCAGGCCCCGTGTTAAATATATTATATATATTTAATAAAAATTGTTTCAGAGACAAAGTAGCTTCATAAATTGTTGTTATGTGAGTTGTATCTATCCTGACTCTGCTAAATAATTATCAAAAGTCAAAGTTCTGGATGTCCCAGAGAGGAGAAATCAAGAATTATAAGAACACTAAAATGTACTTATATCCTAGAGCTTTTCTAAATCTATAACTTTCCATTTTTATATCTAAAGATATCTACAAAACCATCCTGTGATGATTTAAGTTCATTTTTTCAAGTAAATGCTAGTAATTTCAATTCATGCTTACATTAGAAATTTATACCTCAAAACAGAAAAGATATAGTGTGGAGACAGAAGACAGCATCTGTGGTTCTTTTGGTTATGAATTTTTTGATAATGTTTAGTATGAGGGTGAGGGTAATGGTTGGCATAAGAGCATGAGGATATATATAGAGAGAGGGAGAGACAGAGAGAGAGAGAGAGAGAGAGAGAGAGTGTGTGTGTGTGTGTGTGTGTGTGTGTGTGTGTGTATATATAGGACTACGTCTTCAGAAACTGCTGTGATAATCATACCCAATGTTTCTTTGATTTGCTTAATATCTAGACAAGTTGTGCTCAGTAAATATTTGTTAAATTGAAATATTTTGTCAAAAATACATTTATTTAAAAACACAAGTTTACAAACACCCATATTTACCCTAACAAAGCAATGATTTTATGTACAAGGCCCAGTGACTGCAGAAAGTAGTTAACAGTTTTAAGTATTAATCTTGCACAGTTTCTCATGGAGTGGCTCATACACTGAATTCTGTGTCACTATGAGCATTCAAAGCCCCAAATGCAGTTGAAAATAAACTACCCGCTGTTGCAGTAAAATTGTCAGCAAATTAGCACTTAAGCAATTTTAGCAAAGCAGGTGTACAAGTATGCTGCCACCTCAGAACTCTTCTTCAGGTATTATCCATTGTGAATGGAAAACAGTAAAATGCCATAGGTAGAGAGAATACTGTTTTTTTCTTTTTTTTAATTTAAATTTCATATTCAGAGTATCCTTTTAGCACCATTTAGTGCCAGAAGAATATTGACAATTTGTGTAACTTCTCTAGTTTAACATAGACTGTAATTTTTGTTCTGTATAAAATTCTTGCTTTCTCCATGGATTTCCTTTTCTAGTGATTGGAGTGAGTTTTACTTAGGAAAATTATGCCCCAAAGATACAGTTAAAATTAATTTTATCTGTGACTTGGGTAGTTTCTAATTTTTCTATTTGATTTAAATTACAGTAAATCATCATGCATGTTAATTCCATTTGACATAATTTACTTAATTTATTTAGTATTCCTGAAATTGATGTTTGTTTTTCTCAATAATTTCCCTCTATTATTATGCAGAAAGTAAAAAAAAGTGATAAAATAATTTATTGAAGGTTATCAAATTTATAGTTGGTTTTTACCTGATTTTAATTAATAAATATGGGATTGTCAATTGAACACTTAACCTCTCTTTTCATTTTCTTATTTTATACATTTGTTTTAATACAAATAGTTTACATTATATTGCTTATGAATACTATATTTAAAATTAATATGTATATTTATGTTTTATACTTTTATTTATAACTGATGCTTCAAGTCTACTTAAGCTGTGAAACAAATGTTTGTAGATTCAGTCATTCAACATAATTAATTGTTCTGGCAATTCAATTTCCACAGTTAGGACTTAAAATCTTTATAGTTTAGCTGTAAAAACAGGTGATAGTAGGGGACAGTTGACTAGAAATTTACCTTATTGTATAAAAAACACTCAAGAAATCCCTATCTGAATTATTTTATCATAAATGCAAAAACAATCAGTTTTGAACTACATCACTCAGAAAACATATTTACATCTTTAGTCTCTCTTTTCATAGTTCTAACACTCTTTTCGTATAAATTTCAAAGCTGTATTAAGTTGTGTTTCCAAGGAGATAAAGCTAAATACTTGTCCTTGAATAATTATTTCCCCTCCTGATATTCCATTGAATTCCTTATACATTGAATTGTTTTTATCTGATATTAATATTGCTTCAATTTTTTTTGTTATTAATTGTCTAATTTGCCTACTATTCCTGTATTTTCAGTTTTTGTGTGTCTTTTTTTTTAAAGGGCTTAAACATTTTCTATCATTTATAACAATTTTTAAGCATTATTTAACCCAGTTTGTGTTTATTTTTAAAGAGTTATATTTAACTTACATTTATTGTCCTTGCTATATGTATAATGCATGTGTATGTATGAGGCTAACCTCATTTATTAATCACCATGCATTCTTGCTGTAATAATTTACTGACTGGTTTTCATTTTCTGCATTTGAGTAAACTGATGCATTTTGCTTGTTCTGTGTTTCTTCCAACATCTACTCTTTAAAGGTTTCCTTATTAAACAACCTCTATCTATTCTGTAGTGGCCTTAAATATTTAATATCTATTTATATATGTTTTTGATAAATTTTAAAAGGTACTTAATAAATGCATTTACCCAATAAACTAGATCATCTTGTGATAAGAGCTTGACTTCTGCTCTAAACTCTCCCACTTGATAAAAAATATAACATTTTGAAGCATATTGATATTTTAAATTTATTAATCAACAATTATTTAAGCTTTATTTCCAATGTATTATATATTAATGCTATCATAATGTATATATTCTTCAGAAAATTATTTTTTAGTTTAAGATTATCTATTTAAAGCTTTTCCATGTTGATAAACAGATACAATAATACTGTTTCTTAAAACCACATTATTATGCTCGTCGATTTGCTGTTTGAGCAGGGCTTTGCAGGAACAGCTTGTCTTTGTACTACTTTTGCTGCATTTCATAGGTTTTGGTATGTTGTGTTTCCATTATCATTTCTTTCAAGAAATTTTTCAGTTGCTTCTTAATTTCTTCATTGACCCATTGGTCATTCCGGAACGCATTGTTTACTTTCTATGTGTTTGTATAGTTTCCAAAATTCCTCTTGTTATTGATTTCCAGTTTTATTCCATTGTGGTCAGAGAAGATGCTTGATAATATTTCAAAAATTTTTAATTTTATAAGACTTGTTTTGTGACCTTACATATGGTCTGTGCCTGAGAAGCATCCACATGCTGAGAAAAAGAATGTGTGTTCTGCAGTTGTTGGATGAAATGTTCTGTAAATATCGGATCCATTTGTTTGATGATGCAGATGAAGTCCAATGTTTCTTTGTTAATTTTCTGTCTGGAAGAACTGTCCAATGCTGGAAGTAAGTCTCCAGCTACTGTGTTTACTAGAGATTGTCTTACTCTTTAGCTGTAATAATATTTGTTTTATATATCTGGTTGCTCCAGTATTGGGTAAATATATATTTAAAATTGTTACACAGTCTTGCTAAATTGACCTGTTTATCATTGTATAGTGACCTTCTTTGCCTTGTTTTATAGTTTTTATCTTGAAATCTATTTTGTCTGATATAAGTATAGCAACTCCTGCTCTATTTTGGTTTTTGTTGTCATGGAATGTCTTCTTCCATGTCTGTATTTTCAGTCTGTGTCTCTTTATGCATAAAGTGTGTTTCTTGTAGGCAAAAGATCAGTGAGTCTTTTTTTTTAAATCCGTCCAGCCACTCTATGTATTTTGATTGGAGAGTTAAGTTCATTTACAGTCATTGTATTATTGATAAGTAAAGACTCATGCAGGTTTATTTGTTTTTGGGTTGTTTTGTGGTCTGCTCTGCATTGTTTGTTTCCTTTCTGGCATATTTTTGTGAAGATGATTTTCTCCAGTGGTATGATTTAACATCTTGCTTTTTATTTTATCTGTATTTGTTGTATGGTTTTTGACTTGAGGCTACTATGAGGTTTGCTAATACTATTGTATAAACCATTATTTTCAACTGATTAACAACTTAGCACTGCTTGCATAAACAATCAAAATTAATTAATTAATTAATACTATACCTTAACTTTGTCCTTCTGCTTTTTTTTATTTTTAGCATTTGTTTTTTTGAGACAGAGTCTCACTCTGTCGGCCAGGCTGGAGTGCAGTGGCATGATCTCCGCTCACTGCAACCTCTGTCTCCCAGGCTCAAGCCATTCTCCAGCCTCAGCCTCCTGAGCAACTGGGATTACAGGCATGTGCTACCACCCCCAGCTAATTTTTTTATGTTTATTAGAGATGGATTTCACCATCTTGGCCAGGCTGGTCTCAAACTCCTGATCTCAGGTAATCTACCTGCCTCAGCCTCCCAAAGTGCTAGAATTACAGGTATTTATTATTTTACTATGTATGCTTTAAAAACCTGTATTATTTCCCATTGGTTCATCATTTAGAGATGTTTTACTTAAGATAATAGGAGTTTACACATCACAATTATAGTGTTATAATATTCTGTGTTTTTCCATGTACTTACTATTACCAGTAAGTTTTCTACTTTCAGGTGATTTCTTACTGCTTTGTGATTGAAGTACTGCTTTTAGCATTTCTTGTAGGACAGATTTGGTATTGGTGAAATCCCTCAGCTTTTATCTGTCTGGGAAAGTAGTTTTCCTTCATACTAGAAGAATAATTTCACCAGATATACTATTCTAGGGTATTTTTTTTTTCAGCACTTGAAATATGTCATGTCACTCTCTCCTGTCCAATAAAGTTTCCACGAAAAGTCTGCTGCCAGTTGTACTGAAGCTCCATTGCATGTTATCTGTTTCTTTTTTCTTGCTTCTTTTGGGAGTCTTTATTATTGGCCTTTGGGAGTTTGATTCTTAAATGCCTTTAGGTAGTCTTCTTTGAGTGCAATTTGCTTTGTGTTCCATGACTTTCTTGAACTTGAATATTGATATCTTTCTCTAGATTTGGGAGGTTCTCTGTTGTTATTCCTTTGAATAAACTTTCTACCCCTGTCTCTTTCTTTACCTCCTATTTAAGAGCAATAACTCTTAAATTTACCATTTTCAGGCTATTTTCCATATCCTGTAGGCATGATTTATTATTTTTTATTCTTTTTTCTTTTGTCTCCTCTGACTATGTTTTCAAATAGCTTCTCTTCAAGCTCGTTAAACCTTTTTTCTGCTTATTTCTGCTATCAAAAGTCTTTGAAGCATTATTCATTATGCCCACTACAGTTTTTAGCTCCAGAATTTCTGCTTGTTTCTTAATTATTTCAATCTTTATTAAATTTTTATGATAGTATTCAAGATTGCTTATCTGCATTATCTTGAATATCACTGAGTTTACTCAAAACAGCTATTCTGAATTCTCAGTCTGAATGGTCAGACATCTGTATTCCTCCAGGATTGATCATTGGTGCCTTATTTAATTCATTTGGTGAGGTCATGATTTCCTAGATAGTCTTAATACAGTAAATGCTTGTTTGAGTCTGGGCGTTGAAGAGTTAGGTATTTACAGTAGTCTTCACTGTCAGGGCTTGTTTGTCCCTATCCTTGGGAAGGCTTTTGAGATATTCAAAAGGACTTGCATGTTTTGATCTAAACTGTATCTGCTTTAGGGGGAGAACCCAAACTTAGCAACACAGAGGTTCTTGTAGATTCATAAAGGTACCACTCTGATGGTCTGGGACAGGATCTGGAAGAATTCTCTGGATTACCAGGAAGAGACACTTGTTCTTTTCCATTACTTTCTCCCAAACAACGGAATCTGTCTGTTTTGAGCAACGTGGATCTAGGGGAGGAGTGACGCAAGTATCCCTGTGGTCACCACACCTAGGACCACTCTGGGTCAGACCCGAAGACAACACAGCACTGGATGTCACTCAAGTCCTACTGTAACTACTCTTTGGCTGTGAAAATACCTGGTACAGCAATTAGACAAAAGTAGCACTAGCTAATTTTAGTTTTCATCTTTAGATGGGACAAATCAAGTTATTTTATATCAGATTATAATTTTGCATAAGTAAACAACAATGGCAGAAATGACTTATTTCCATTTTTGATTGGTCTTTATTTTCAGTTGGTGCAAAGTGTTTTATTTTTAAGATAGTATAATAGTAGCAACAAAATAAAAAATATTGCACAATCTTCATGGGTTTACTAAAACCATTGAATGTTGTCTTTAAATGTGTGTATTAAAGATGGAGTAAGATTCTGGGGTGAATTGAAGCACACAGAGACATATAATCATAAACTCTGAATTGTTGATAAACTTGTTAAATACGTTTAAATGTTATGGAGAACAATCACTGGGGCACCAGAGTAATACATTTTGCGTTCAGTAATGTGCTAGAAATCAGTGGAAAAGTAAATTATTGTTATGATGTAATTGTCATGAGTTAATATACTTTATGGTGACATACATTTTCTATAATGGTGTCTAATCTCATTCAGTAAAACCATGAGCACATCTCTGGGGAAGCTGAGGAAAATATTTTAAGTAAGCCAAGTTCACATAGTTAATGGCAGTGCTAGGATTTGAGTTTGACTTGGAGTCTGGATTATAATTTTGCCATTTCTATATGTGTCACAATCTATGGTAAGAGATATTTAAAACTCTGCCATCCAGTCACTCACAGTAAAACAATAGATTTGGAGAGACTGATTGCTGATCAATATTATAGATATCTAAGGCATCCATGTTCAGCATGAATTCAGGTGATGTGATTGCTATTACTTGAGAAATAAACTCTCCATTTTCTGACATTAAAACCTACAGAAACAATCTGCTCTCATTTCCAGGAGCATAGCAAATAACACTGTCTCATGCCATATTCATTTTTTATTTACTCAGCAGAATTTTCCATGGGCGGTAATTAATGTTTAAGACAGTTGAGATTTTTCAGGTTTGGGGTTTCAGCTACCCCAAAATTAGTTGAATTACCCCAAAGTTTATTTTCTTTTAATTAACATCCTAGAAAAATGATATGCCTTTTGTACTATAAAATTTTGTATAGAACAGCAACAGGAGAATAAAAATCTGTATTTCTACCAACTGTGATTTTTTTTTTCGCTCTGAAAGAGAGAAGTGTGAATAATAAATAGATGTACTGAACTTGAGAGAAAAGGGCTTTTCTGTGTCAAAGGTTGAAATGTAAGTTGCAAGCATAATTCTGGTTTACTATACATCTGTAGTGACTTTTTAAGGAACAATAAGTTTATTAAGTCAAGAACAGCATGAGTCAGTGGTTTTAGGGGATTTAATAATAACCATGAAAAATCTGCACTATGATATATTAGCTGTGACATATCTTGCAAAGTGTCATGTAGGACTTGCTGAATTGTATCACTGAAGGCTGCAATCCTTAAGCAGAGAAAGTTCTTTAAATGTAGGTCATTGTGTACTCGTATATAATAAGATACAAATAGCCAGAAAGCATTTTATGACACTCAGACAACAAAAATGAAAACCATATTATTCACTCATTTTAAGATGCAACCCATAATAGACACTACATAAGTGACCTTATTATCTAAATGTCAGTTAATGAAGAGTGAATCTTCAAAAGTTTCAAGTTTCAGTTGTTTAGAATGATATAGTAGATATGAAAAAGTAAGCTATTCAGAATAATGCTTAGAGTTGTTATTTTATCTACTCCAGAAGGTAGTGTGGTATAAACAATTGAGGTAATAATGATATTGATAGTATGGTAGTAGTAGTAAAATGATAATGAGAAATTATTGTACGCTCTGTATGTATCTATTAAAAACATGCAATATTTCCCTTAAGTGTGTCTATTAATGATGGCGTAAGATTCTGTAGAGAAATGAAGCATGCAGAGATTTGTTCATGATGTCTTTTCCTAAAGAAAGTTACCAACACTTTTAACACCAGTAAGTGGCTGAAAAGCTTTGCTTTGTCTCAGCAAAGGTCATTTCTATGAGGCAAATATTTCAACAGAGACTTTAATGGTATGATGGATCTACAGTAAATATATTAGAGATTTGTAAGGCTTCAAGTACACTGATAATTTCTCTCTCAAGTTATTTGGTAAATAATGGAATTGTTGGGAAGGAATATGAAAAGTCTAGGTAGAAAGTATATAAATAGAAGAGAAGAATTTTATTTTTGTCTAATTTTCTTGCAGTGTCAACAAGAACTCAAAGATTATAGTTCAGGGACTATCAGAGAAAGAGTTTTCATATAAAGCTCTCCATTTAAAGAACGTAGGTAAAGAAACATGCACGTGATTGTTCATTGCAGCAATAGCAAAGACATGGAATCAACCTAAATTCCCATCAATGACAGATTGGATTTAAAAAAATTGTATATATGTACCATAGAATACCATACATCCATAAAAAGAACAAGATCATGTATTTTGTGGGAACATGGATGGAGCTGGAGGCCATTATCCCTAGCAAACTCATGGAGGAACAGAAAACTAAATATTGCATGTTTTCACTTGTAAGTGGGAGTTAAATGATAAGAACTTATGGACACAAACAGGAGAAGACACTGGGGCCTATGCGGGAGTGAAGGGTGGGAGGAGGGTGAGGAGCAAAAAAAAAAAAAAATAACAACTATTGGGTACTAGGCTTAGCACTTGGGTGAAATAATTTGTGCAACAAACCACAGTGACACAAATTTACCTATTTACCAAACCTGCACATATACTCCTGACATAATAGAAAAGATTTTTAAAAACCCAGAAAAATAAAAAACAGAGAACAAACAGAAAATAGCAGATTAAGCCTTAACCACAATAATTATTTTAAACGTAGATGACCTCATTAAAATAATTGAACTCATGGAGATAAGAGAGTAGAATTATGGTTACCAGAGTTTGGGAAGAGTAGTGTGTGGATAGGAGGGCGTTAAGGAAAGAGGAGATGGTTAATGGTTACAAAAAAATAGAATGAATAAAATTTGGTTTTTGATATCACAACACTCCGTCTATAGTAAATATTAATTTAATTGTGTATTTAAAAATAACTAAAAGTATAATTGGATTGTTTGTAATACAAAGGATAAATGCTTGAGGTGGATATACCATTTACCCTGATGTAATTATTATGCATTATATGTCTGCATCAAAATATTCCATATAGCACATAAATATATATAAGCTATATGGAATATACCTATATATGTAAATATATGTATATATACAAAATATTCCATACAGCTCATAAATGTATATATTTATGTATATATGTATTTACATTTTTCTTAAAAAGAAATATTTTAAATTTTTGTAAATACATATTCACAAAATGTATATTGTGATGAGGCTGAGCACGGTGGCTCAGGCCTGTAATCCCAGCACTTTGAGAGGCTGAGGAGGGTGGATCACTTGAGGCCAGGAATTAAAGACCAGCCTGGCCAACATGGTGAAATCCTGTCTCTACTAAAAATGCAAAAATTAGGCATGGTGGTGGGTGCCCGTGATCCCAGCTACTCAGGGGGCTGAGGCAGGAGAATCCCTTGAAATCAGAAGATGGGGGGCTTGGGAGCTTCAGTGAGCCAAGACTGTGCCACTGTATTCTAGCCTGGGAGACAGAGTGAGACTCCCTCTTAAAAAAAAAAAAAGTGGATTAGAAGCATAGCCCAACTAAAAGGAATAAATAATAAAGAATGTAATTAGCTGCACTTCAGAAATAAATGTGACACAGAGACTTAAAAAGTTTAACTTAGGTTTTATTTAACGTAGACATGATGGAATTGAAGTAGTAATTTCCCAGCAGCAGAAAAGATGAAACTTTCTTGAACAAAGATAATATAATCTGGATATTTACAAAATTTTAAATACTGCAAAACATTCAATAAAATAGTTTCAGGCATGCCAAGAAAGAAATACGTTACTGAAAACAAGAGAAAAAGAAGGTAATAGAAATGGACCCAAAAGAAATTTGGATATTGAAATTATCAGGTAAACACTTTCAATAATCATTAATTTGTCAAGGAAAGAGAATAAATAAATGACCCAAGAAATGAACATATAGATGACTTTATCAGGTAATCACATTTATTAAAGTAAGTTATATAAAATTTTCTGAATGAAACATAATATTTCAAATTGAATATTAGACATAGGAGGAAACATGATGAGTTCACTAGAAGATAGATGGTTAGAGAATATTCACACTGAAGCAAAGACAGAGTAAGAGGGAAAATGGAAAAGTCAATTTTAAGGTACACGTGGGAAGAAGATTATGTCAGAGAGAAAGTTGGAGAATAATTTGATTTTATTTGTCTATGGAGTGAATTTAAATCTTTTGCTGTTACGTGAAGTGAAATGAGAGCAACTGAAGAGTTTTATGCTGTGGAGGGAATAATCTGAAACCTGTTTTGAAGATTTATCTGGCTGCCGTGTAGAAGATAGGTGGGGGCAGCCATCTGAGAAGCAAATATAGTAGTCCAGGTCAGCAATAATAGTAATCTGGGTTGTGGGGTAGCAATGGAGGGGTTACTGAATACAGTTTGACGACTGGGCTTAAGGCATTGATCATTGATTGGATATAAGAGATAAAAATAGGATAAAATTGTTCTAAGTTGTTATGAGAGCATTTTTTCATTAAAGGCTTGGAGACTTAGACATTTTTATGTCTGTTGTCATAACCAATTTTTGTGGCAAGAATCATAATGTGTGCATGTGTGTGTGTATAAGTAAGAGAGAGAAACAGAGACAGACAGACAAATACCTGGTACGTATATTAAGATAGTAAGATAATCCATTGAGAACATAAAAATGTAATAATCATGTCTGAAGGATTTTAAAATTTGTACTTTGTTTTTCTGTGTAATTATCTATAGCCTTCTTTCCTGTATCAGCTCTAAGTCAAACTTAAAAATACTATTTTTAATTTCATCCACAAATGTGATTATATTAATGCCAATTATCTACAATATTGCCTCCTGATCCTTCACTAAAATGATAAAAGTCATTTATGACTTAAAAATACAAAAAAATAAAAATAGAAAACACCAGCAATTAGAAAATTTGTTATTACTATTTCTATTTAGTATTTAGTATTTCTATTTGCTATTACTATTAGTATTGCTATTCAATAATCTTGATGGATAAATAGAAAACATGAGAATGAGAGATAAAAGAATAAAAGACTAGATAAGGGGAGAAAAAGTGATAAAAATAAATAGGAAACTTAAACGCAAAGCTCAAATATCACATTAACCTAACAGGCATATCTTTGTGTTTGTGCAGATTTTAGAACTCTATAAGTGGGACTGGGAGGATTAAGTAATAAGATGGGGTATAATAAAATATACATTGAAAAGGACCCCTGCCAAAATGGTTTTTTTTCTGGGTAATTTCTCCCGATCAGAAGTCATTTGTACAATTGCATGAAAAGCCTTGTGCTGTGTTTAATATGAGATATAATCTATAATGAATAAATAATTTGGCTAATTCCAGGTTTTGATACAGTAGTTTGATTGTCTTAATATAATCACATAAGCATTAATAGATCTATTTATTATCTGCCAATTAAGAGGTAATTGGGTCTAAGCAAAAAGTAGCAAGTATGTTTTATTTCAGGCCAGAGGCCAGGAAGCTTCTTTTCCTGAGGTTCTGCCTCAAGAGAGAAATCCATGCCAGGCATGGTGGTTCATGCCTGTAATCCCAGCACTTTGGAAGGCTGAGCCAGAAAGATTGCTTGAGTCCAAGAGTGCAAGACCTGCCTGGACAACATAGTGAGAATCATCTCTTGAAAAGAAAAAAAAAAAAAAATGAGAACAATCAAAGAGGTGATAGCAGGGTTTCTAGGCACTTTCATGATGTCCCTGAATGCTTCCTGGGGCTGATGGATAAAGACTGAAATAGGCAATAGAGATAAGATACAAAATCTCAAAGACAAATTTGACTAGCTGATTATTTTGGCAATGGGCAGTCCTGATAAAGAATATCATGGAATACTATAGATGGGATTTTCTCAGAATTAATTTTAAAACTTCTGTGTAGGTCACTCTAAGTAGTAGAAAAGTTTCTAAACAGTGCCAGAAGCAAATTCTTTAGATGTTTTGATGTCTTTGTCTGGACTGTAATCTAACTCACAAGGTTTGCTGTAATTTCATGCAGTTATTTGTTTCCTTTCATATCAGGTTCTAAAAGTACTATCCCTAGACAGAACTCTTTTCTTCTTTTTTGGTTGAAAGAGAATACAATTTCAGTATTGCTCCAACCCTACTGGTAATCAGAAATGTCTCAAATATGAATCTATTCTAAGAAGTTACAATTACAGCATAAGAAAATATGAGATATGAAATAACCATTGGAAAGCAACCACACAATGGTAGTATAATAAGTCTGCCACTCTGCAAATCAATGCCTCTATCTAACATTAAAGAAAATCCAGCTATGAGATAACCTACAAAACCAGGAAAATATAATGCATGTATATGAAGATTTGCCCTTTTTCTATAACAAGTAGACATATTAACTATGTTATAAGCCATTAATAGAGATACATAAATTAATTTATTTTAAAATTATATATATAATTTATGTATCCAAAAATGTCTATCACTAGGTTTTACAAGCATTTGAGGCTACTTCCACATTGCCTCAACAAGGGAGCTTTTTAAAGCTCACTTTCCTTGTCTCAATGTCTCCTCTTTTTTTGAATTTTTATATTATATACCTAATCTGCACTATAGTCTTTCTAAAAATTCAAATCTCATGAAGACTGTCCCACCCCATTAAAAATCCAAAATTGTTCACTATTACCGTCAGATCAAATCCCAATACTTCTTCATAGTTTACTTATTATTGTATGTTTATTTGTTACTTCAGATATTCCCCAATTTTGTCTCTCCAGGCTCATTTATCACTGCCTACTCTAGCTCGGGGCATCTTAACCTTCCCATCTTCTTGCTGTAGTTATAAAACTAAAATCCCTGTATATATTGAGTCATGCAAATATATACTGTAATTAGAATAGTTTTCTAATTGATTGAAGTTAAGTTTCAATTTGGACTTAGCTAGTACATTCATTACAAAATTAAGACAAATTAAATACACTAATACTTACCTATATGCATACCCTGCCACACACAGATAAGCATATATATTATTAAGGAGAGAACAGACATGTTATATTTGTATGGACTAGACATGGACTTGCTCTATTTGCTCACCTTTATAAAATACCTGATCACAGGAGACCCTCAGTAAAATTCTGTTAAATTAGTAGAAGGATAAAATTAATACCCCAAATCCTTGCTCAATGTATAATTATATGACTTTAATTCAGATTATGTTGAGACTCCTCAATGTGTAGCTTACTTAATATTAACTTTGCTCTTCTCATTGGAGTTAGTTTTGCATACATTGCTTTAGGAGGCAAAAATAAAAACATTAAAAACAGAAAAATGCTATTCTAAACTCAGTACACTATTTTTTTGCCATTATGAACTATTTTATTCTATTCTGGTGAATCATGTAAAATAACTTAAGATAGTGCATTTGATAGTCTGAATATAAATAATTATATTGCATTATTCATTGATGGATGAAAGCATGCTAAATATTTGGTATTGTCATATTAAATAAAATTTGGCCTAAAACTGCCTCTGTACTTTGAATTCCTACATTGTGAATGTCAACCTGACTTAGTATGTAAATAAACTGCAACAAGACCATGTTCTTGTAAAAAGTAGATTAGTGTTGGCCAATCATAGCAGCCAAGCTTCAGCCAGTCACAGGCTTCCAACTGATCAGATTACAACCCAAATAAGGCAAATGCTAAGCTATAACCAATCAAGTTGTTGCTATAAGTTACTTATTTTCTCTCTATGTGAATATTGCCTGCACACTTTGCTGATTGAACTAGCTCTCCTGATTCAGGAGATTTAAGTAAAATTTTAAAATTTCTGTGAAAAAAATGAGCACTGCCTAATTTATGGATTATTATTTTCTCAAAGAAATTATCCAAACTTTAATGTGTCAAAAGTTTTGCTTTTAATAGTTTGGCATTAAAAGCAGCATCTGAAGACTTCTAGTGACCTCCAGAGCACCAGGTGAGCAAATGAAGGTACCTTCCAGGGCCCATTTTACTCCTTGATCTGTCATTCATATCAACTGGAGTTCATGAATGAGTTTGATCACAAATTTGAGCTCCACAAATTTGTGATTTGAACTCTTCAACTTTATGCAGTTGTTACTGGACTAGATACAGCATTACATTGAATTCAAAAATTAACTTGATTAGATTCTGTCAGTTAGAACCAGGTAAATATATACCTTTTGAAAATAAATTCCTCCAAATGTAAGGAGTTTCAGACTCCAGAAGATTGAGACATAAGCTAAGGTTATGCATAAAAATCATGACCCCAGAACTTATTCATTGCTTGAAACCTGAGTTAACCTTAATAAGGACAATTTAGAGTTACAGTGAATATATTGGCAAGGTTTAACTCAAATAAAATTGTTAACTTGCAAGATACTTTAGAAAATATTTAAAACACAACTAAAGCAATGAGATGCATTCTTTAATTGCTACAAAGAGACATCTGAAAGACTGAATGAATCAAATACTGAATCTTTAAAAGGTTCCTTACAGAAGGCAAATTAAAAAAATCTTAAAAGGTTTTTTTTCACAATTATTAGTCTAAAGTTTTAGCCATCTGGGAAAAAACAAGCAAGCAAACAAAACAAAACAAAAAAACCTTGTTTAACCAGCCAAAGAAAAATGATTTGGATTTAAACATTCTTTAATAAATTATTGAGTTTTACATTAATGTGTCTGGCACACGGTTATAATTTTTAAACAAAGCCTGTAATATCTGTTTCAGTTTATATGCTTACATATGCCTCTGTATGTAATATATGTGTGATATGTTTTATCTTCATATGATATTGCCAAAATCAGATTATAAATGAGACCTATTTAATTGGCTTAAAGAAAAATAAACACATAAATTATTTCTCTGAAAAATAAGAACTAGCCCAAATGCTTTTCAAGTTCATGTGACTTGAGTAATCTTTGGTATTTAAGAATATTGTTGGTTTGATTAATATAGTCAAATCTTCATAATTGTCAGTATTAAATATAATACAGATACAAAGCTTTTCCTAACTGGATTTATTAGTAAAACAAGTAAATGTTATCTTTATATTACAAAATTTGTCAGCAAAAAAATAAGATAATGGCAACCTATTTGATGTCTCATCTTCATTAACAATCCAAGCATAATTGTTAATAAATAAATGAGTTAAGAAGATTTCAGTAAGATTTTAAAATTTCTGTGAAAAAAATCACCTTTCTATATCAGAAGGTTTAACATTCTTACCACGTATCATCAAGGATGGAAAGTTGAGGCTGAAGGAAATTTGTACAAACAATGAAAGGCTACAGGCCAGAAAAAAAAACAAAAAAACAAAAAACACCAAACTTGAGAGAATAGAAATAAGATTTCGTATCCTCCATAGTTTTTATTATAGAGAAACTGAAAATATATTTGAGATTCTTAGTAAATATGTTCTGTGCCACATCAACAAATTATACTATGAGAAAGCATAGGCTTCTAATCATTATGATTCACAGATTTTCCAATCCACAGATGGCTAGTATGACAGACATTTCACCATTGCTTGCTTCTTGATGTTCACTGAAAATTAAGGTCACTAAGGATTAAGAATTCTGATTAATATATGTAATTAAAAGTACTAAAATTAATATAAGAGAAACAAGATATGCAAATATGCAAGGAATGTCAGGTGTGTTTTTGGTAAGGAAAAGCTAGACAGTATGAGGAGATTTTCTTTTGTCAAGGAAAAAGGGAGTAATTTTTCTCATAAAGTAGAATGACTGCTGGTTTCCAAAGGAGAAACAAAAACTATAGGATAAAAAAAAATGAATGGATTTAAGACAGCTGTAAAAAGTTTGCAGAAGAGGATTCTTAGGAAAATGTTAGTATAATCAAGCTGGCTAAGTTTACAGTGAAATTGTAAGTTTTTTCTAAAAATTGAGCGTTAATATCAAAAGTACACAGATGTGAAACTGGAATTAGTTTCTGTTAAAACAGCAAGGTTTTCTTGGAATATTTGTCTACTATGAAAAAAAAATACAAGTCTTTTGTTTATTTTTTAGGTAATCGTCCTAGCAAACAAAGGTTCTGATTTACCAAGATCATGTCCTGTGATTCATTTCGTCTTCATTAGTTTTTGATCACTTAAGAAAATAGTCCACTTTATTAAAATAGGATTTTTCTACAATATGTAACTTTCTGAATTTACCTTTGAAGGCTTTAAATGATCACATTGGTTAAATGAGTGTTGTTCACAGTGACTGGTGATACTATCTTAAGCAACTGTTTTAAACCTTTTGACATTTCTTGACAACTTCTCAAAATCAAATACAGGCATACCGTAGAGATATTACAGGTTTGGTTTCAGACCACTGCAATAAAGCAATGTTGCAGTAAAGTGAGTCACACAAATCTTTTGGTTTCCCAGTGAATATAAAGTTTTCTTCATACCATACTATAGTATATTAAGTATGTAATAGCATTAAGTCTAAAAAATATATGCATGGCTGAATTTAATTTAAAAATAGGTTTTTAATAAATAGTGCTAATGATCATGAGCCATAATAGTTTGAAAGAAATGTTTGTTTGTTTTTTTTCCTGAGCAGTAGGTTTCAACAGTGGGCTAAAATTGTTTAGTAAACCATGCTGAAAACTGATATGCTGTCATCCAGGACTTCATTATTATATTTATACAGCACAGGCAGAGTAGATTTAGCATAATTCTTTGGGGCCCTAGAACTTTCAGAATGGTAAATGAACACTGGCTTCAACTTAAAGTTACCAGCTGCATTAGTACTAACAAGAGCATCAGACAATCTTTTGAAGCGAGGCATTAACTTCTTTCTAGATAGGAAAGTTCTAGATGGTACCTTCTTTCAGTGCAAGCCTGTTTTGTCTACATTGAAACTTTTTGAAACCTTTTGTTTAGTGTAGCCATTAAAAAATGATCTTAGCTAGCTTTTCATCAATGATCTTAGCTAGATCTTCTGGATAACATGCTGAAACTTCTATAATACATCATAACTTGTTGCTTCACTTTACACTTTTATGTTATGAAAATGGCTTCTTTCCTTAAGCCTCATGAACCAATCTTGGCTAGTTTCCAACTTTTCTTCTGAAGCTTTTTTACTTCTCTCAGTCTTCATAAAATTGAAGAGAGTGAAGAACTTACTCTAGATTATTAGGCTATGGCTTAAGGAAATGTGACTGGTTCGATCCTCTATGCAGACTACTACAACCTTTTCCATATCAGCAAGAAGGCTGTTTTGCTTTCTTATTATTCATGGCCTCACTGGAATAGCACTTTTAATTTTCTTCAATTATTCTTCCTTTGCATCCACAACTTGACTGTTTGGTGCAAGAGACCAGCTTTGGACATGTCTTGGCTTTCAACATGCCTCCCTCACTAAGTTTAATCATGTCTAGCTTTTGATGTAAAGTGATATATGTGTGACTCTTCATTTCACTTGAACACTTAAAGGCCATGAAAGGGTTATTATTTGGGCTAATTCAATATTGTGTCGCAGTGAATGGAGAGGTCTGAGGACACGGAGAGAGATGAGGGAATGGCCCATTGGTGGAGCAGTCAGAAGGTATACATTTATTGACCAAGTTTACTTTCTTATATGGGCGTGGTTCATGGTATCTCCCAAAAATTACAATAGTAATATAAAAGATCACTGATTACAGATTACAAAAAAGGATAGTAATAATTTAAAAGTTTGAAAAATTACAATAATTACTAAATATGATACGAAGACATGAAGTGAGACATCATATCACAGAATGCCTCACTGCAGTGACAATAGCAAATATAATGAGGTTATGGTTAGAAATAAGTTTCAAACATTAGCTACTACAGCTGACTCTATTACAAAGGCTATTGTTCCCAAGAAAACTTCTTTAAATTATCTTGCTACCAGTGTTTTACATAACACAATGGCTTTGGCCTACCTGTTGATTGAACTAGGGGAAGTGGATGCAGCAAGCTGAATAGCTCCTTCTGCACTTTGTTAAATACATCTAGTATGGTAGAAACTCAGTTTCAGTAAATCAACATACAAACTACTTGGTAAAAACCAGAAGATTCTTCTTCTGGTTCTGGCTCATTTTTTATGTATTTCATTGTGATTAGTTCAATTTGTGGTAGCTCCTGCTCAGGAGCATATTTCAGTCTTTCAGTATAATATTGTCCTATCGATAGTTATCATAATTGTCTCCCTGGTGCATTGTATCCTTTCAATAGTCTTAAGTGCTTTTGTGCAGCCATTTTGTTCTATGTCAAAATGCCTCATGCAGTGACAATAACAAAAATTTGAAGAGAAGATACATAATCATTCAACTGACCTACTGTCATACATAGTGATTTCCATACTGAGACCAAATAAGTTCGTTGTGATGGTTACAGGTCATGGCAAAAATTCCCAAAGTTTTGGTCATTATCTCAAAATTGACAGGCTGACCAAAACGTAGAGATTGTTCAATTAAATTAAATTTGGCTTAAAACTGCCTTTGTACTTTGAACTCCTACACAGTGAACTGTCGCTTGCTGTTGTATGTAAATAAACTGTATCTTAAGAGTATATTTTGGTAACAAGTAGTGTCAAGAATGTCAGCCAGTCACAGCAGCCAAGCTTCAGGTAATCACAAGCTTTCAAATAATCAGACTATACCTACATAAGGTAAATGCTAAGCTGTAACCAATCACGATGTTCCTGTAAGTTAATTTCTTCTTCTTTATGAAAATACTGTCTGCCCAGGTTGCTGGGTGGAACTCTTTGAACCAGCTCTCTAGGTTCTGTGTGCTGTTTGATTCATGAATTATCTTTGCTCAAATAAACTATGCTAAATTTAATTTGTTTACTAAGTTTTCCGCTAACAATACAAAATTGTATTTTACAAATACTTATTATTTCATAGCCACAAAGTGTTCTAATGATTCCCTCTGTGTTAAATTTCTTTCAGTCATAGAAGAGTCCCTTTATTCTGTGCAAGTTTCTTTGCTTCTTATGGGGAATAGTCCCACATATTTCTTAAATTCTAAAATTTTACTGTTCATTCTAACCTGCTTTAGAGAAAAGGTCCACCAAAATCCAGTGAGAAAATAATCAGTTTGAATGTGAATTTTGTTATACATCAGGTTAAACACAATATTCCACATATGTTTATTTATGTGTTTCTCTCAACATAATGCAGTCATTTGATTAGGTAAGCGCTACATATTTCTTTGGCATGCCATACCCAATACCTATTCATTTTTTAAAATTCTACAAGGGTAAATAAAATATTTAACTCAAAGCATAGACTTTTAGAGGAATGATTCAAATGTATCAAGAAAATCCCGAGGCTCTTGCCATAGATGACTTATGTGTGCATTAACAGAAAAGATGCTCAAAAAATACGTTTTCAATATGTTTATGAGTGAGACCAAATGATGATGGTAAAGGACATGAGGTCAGACAAACCAGTGGTTGAAATCAACATGTCACCTGTTGACTGCTTGCCTTTCAAACTATTTCTCTCATCTTAAACTAGGCAAAAATTTATATTTATTGTTTTCAAAACCATATATATTGTAAATGATTTGAGAGATATATAGAATTTGTAAAACAAAGATCTTGAGGAGGTTTTCAGATCACAATGCTAGACAAGGCACAGAACTGGTATTGAATCAAAATTGGTTTGGCTTCAAACACTGCTGTGACTTTTGCTTTGTCTGAATTCCCTGATTATATCCAGGATTAAGAATCATAGCTTCAAAGTAGTCTGGTTGAGCTTCATTTTGCCCTTCATGGATGCTAAGAAATTTCAGAACCTTTATACCTACAGTCTAGAAATATAGCTTCTCTAATCACAGAAACCAGGTGCTAATGGGAAATTTATGCAGATGAGAATAAACTTTGTAAACTGAGTATGAGGGCTTGAGCAGATTAGCTGATCTGTGAAAATTAGAAACCACAGAAGATGGGAGTTTCTTACCTCAGTGGCCTAGCAAGAATTAGCTAATGAATATTGGGGACATTACCTAATTTTCCTTAGCTTCCACTTTTCATCTGAAAACATGTTTTTTAAAGCTCTAAAATATTTGTCCCAAATGTAACATTTTTTGAGATCAAATCCAAAGTCCTACGTAGAGAATATAAAAGAAACCACTTGGAAGAAACATGAACAAAACAGGTTGCAATGCCCTCATACAATAATGTTCGCACAGAGTACAAGGTTTTGAAGTCAGAGAAGATTCTGTAAATAGAAAACTGTGGAGAAACACCTTACATCTGATGAAATGTGGGGGACTTGATATGAATGTGACAAAATGCTTTTTACTATTTGCATTTAAACAGCACCTTTGGCTTTATTTTTATTTTTGAAATTACCAGAAAGAGAAACTATTCTCTCAAGTTGATCATGATGCCTAAGGGAAAGTTGGAGAAAGGTCTAAAATCTTGACCATGAGCCCCAGGGAGTATACATTTTTCATCAAATGTGAGGTATTGGTAACATTACTGTAACTTCAATGCCAAGGTATTTAAGTTTTAAAGCGAGGAATCCCTGGAGACCTGCTGACAGCATCTGGCCCAGCTACCAATTGCTTATATGGATTTAGACTTAGGATTTTTCATAAGTAAACACAGCCCAGATTACATCCTGTGGGGAAACCCCAGCAAAGGGTCACCTGTGATGGGCTACGAAATGTCATCCTCACACTTTTTAAATATAGAGGAAAAACACTCTTTAAAGAGGAAAAGGTTTCTTGAAAGGAATCAATGCACAGAGGGGCGTTTGCTTATGTAATTGCTACATCCCTGATGACCTGGTTTCCTTGCTTTAGCTGGAAAATTAAAAAGAATCACAGGCCTGTTCAAACATTCATATACATTCTTGTTTGAGGATAAGCAATGAGGAAAATGGTGATTTTTTTGATGGTGTCTACAATTTTATTTCAGTCAGTAAAGAAGTGAAGAGTAGATTAGTGGCACCCTGAAAATTACTTAGGGGAAGATCAAAACTATATATTTGATCATACGTTTATGACAGGAATACAAAGATCACCTACATGATTTTAATGAGAAATTTGACATCAAATGTATGTGTAGATGTATTGATAGATAATGTACCTCCAAAAGATATATATTATGAGCCCTACTTTATCAAAAAGAAGAATAAAGGAATGAATCCATGGTGACATGGTATCCACCAAATGAATGATCAACAAAATATGTTTCCACTCGATTCAGATTCTTCAAATAAATTTTCTATTTTCTCTTAATGTATTTATGAAAATACTTTGTTTTAAAACAAGTTGGCAAGCCAGTGCATCATTAGTAACATATGTCTTTACTAGTAATCAGCAGATTTCATAAAAAGTTGCATCCCTAGTTTAATGTTGTTGATATAATTGAAAGATGATTATTCCTGTCAAATTATCCAGCTTGAAACATGCAATTTAGATTAAGTAATTAAGTATTTCTGCTCTTTTTAGGTCATGAAATTTTTATATGTATTAATTTTTTATTCTAAATTATTTCCTACACCCACCCAAAACAATTAGATTAAAAAATTAATTCTATAAGATATGATACCAAAAATGGAGAGGATATGTCTAAAAATATTTATAGAATTAGATAAAGCAGATGAATGTCTCTTTCAACTCAGGGAACGATATTAAACCCCTTAATACCTATCTTCTTAATCTATATAAATGGGATATTAACACCTATATCACAGGATTGCTGTTAGGATTATGTAAAATTATGTATTCAAGGCAACAAGTATAATTTTAACACAAATTGTTTTTTTACATACAAACAAAAGCTGTTGTTATCATAGATAACAGAATTGCCTTTCTTTCCTCTTTCCTTTCCTTTCTTCCTCCCTTTTATTTCTTCTCATTCTCTTTCTTCTTATCAAGAATGCCCTTGTCTACAAATGTACAAGACTGCAGAGAGAGAAGATGTTATTCCCAGGAAAACATTCACTAACACAGACACAGGACATACATGTTGTCAAAAAGACAGAACAAAATGTTGGCACATTTTATGTTTGAAGTAAGTAAAATTTATATTTCAGACATAAATCTACAAAAGGAAGAAATTACATGAACAAGGTAGAGAATTGTAAAAAAAAAAAAAAAAAAAAAAAAAAAGCTTCATTTTCCGTAAGAAGAAATGTATGAGCTAATGAAACCAGGTTCCTCATATGTATGGTCAACCAAGATTCAAATTGCAGCTCACTTTCCCATAAACTTACACTTTTTTTTTCCATTTTATTTTACTTTCTAGAGACGAGTTTTGCCATATTTCCCAGGCTGGTCTCAAACTCCTGTGCTTAAGCAATCTGCTAACCTCAGCTTCCCACAGTACTGGGATTACAGGCGTAACCCACCATACGTGGGCAACTTACATTTTTAATATATTAAAAGTATAACCACTTATTTATAATAATAAAGCAAGAGATATTCTCATATTGTCCATTTTAGACATTGTTGCACAATGTATGTGTATACATATATACACACACACATATATATATATCTCCCATTAGTTCTATCCCTCTACCTTGACTAATACTAAGTAGGAAATTCTGGTGATAAATATTCGGTATCTTTTTAGAATCATGGTAATTATATAAAATCATGGAAGTTGGAAGTAAAGAATGTCTTGAATCCTCTTAATTCAAATTTTATATTTTGTTAATGATGAAACTGAGGGCTACAGAAATTATATGTCTTTTCAGAGTAAAATGGCTAGACAATGATAGATTGTAGATACAATTCATTTCTTCCAATTCCCAAGTCTGTTTCTTTCTTCAATAACTTTTATTATTTATATTTAAATTCCAGAAACTATCATGTGCATCTGTACTATTGTGCCTTTTTATCTCTGTAAACAGGAGCTTCTTATTCCTTTGTAAGAAGCTTTATGGTGGACACTAGGGACCAGATATTTTCAGAAATGCCTGGGGATGAAGACACAGACAGAGGTAATGCTGACACCAAGAACTGCTTGTTGCTTTAAGTCAACTCTAATGTGCTTTCACAGAGTCAAGAGCTAATATAGTCCTTCCAGATCTTTCAGCCAGGGTGTAGTTTGAGACAAACTCAAAACAGTTTGACAATAAGAGCTTCTTCAAGTTGGCTCCTAAGTCCTTTTTAATATGATCCCTGAAAGCTTTGATAACTTTCTTGTCTTCTAGCATAGGATTTCCAGGCATGTCTTGGGCACTTTGTGCCCCAAACCTAGAATTAGTAATGTTTTCAAGCGGGAAACAGTATTTAGAGATCACAACTTTGGTGCACATGGCATAGTCATAGTCACTGTTCCTAGGTGTTTCAATGGAAAGAGACTGTATGTATGTGTGTGTGTGCATTAAATTCTTCATCATCCAAGAGGAGGTTGTCTTATTAGGTTCTAATATATGTTCCAATTCATAAGACCACCATAGGTCACATTTGACATCACATTTACATAGAAGGACAAAGAAAGAGGAAACACAGCTTGCCAGCAGGTCACCATCAAGCATTTGTTTTAAGTGGAAGTAGTTCCTGTACATCTGCCTACAAAGATTTCCAGGAGCTATTCTCCAGTCTTCCCCTAGAAGTTCAGGCTCAAGGGAATAAGGCTCACTTCATGCAAGTGAGGGATCTGATCTATCATAGAAGCTACGTGTCTTAAAGGATTCAAAAATCTCTTAACTCCATAGACATAGCTTCCCGGGTCTGACCCATAAAGGGTAAAGTCACCACATTCGGGGAAGACTGACTTTACATTAGATATTTATGATTCATATATAGAATCCTTAGACCAAGTGTTATTTACTTATCATGGATTATGTTTACTACAGGGAATGTTCCTAACTAACACAGTTGACAGATCATCTTAATTAGGGTTTCTAATTGGTGAATAGAGGTACAATTTTAAGATAAAATACGCCATAACTTATTCACATTAGTACTTTCACTGGGGACTATGGAGACTTTATTTAACCTCAGAAATTTATACCTGTAGTTCCCAAACCAAAAATCTTGCTTCTCAATGACACCAGTGTAATAACATATTTGCTTTATCCCTCAATACACATAGAGCAGCATCATGTTAAGAATATCAACAGCATCATCAAGAAAATAATGAGTGCAAAGAATTGAAGATTTTTTCTTTAAGGATGTATGACAAAATTACTGTATCTTAGACTCTTAAACGGACTCAGCATAGTTTCTCTTTGTGTTGTTCACCGATAATTTATGACATTAATTAATTTATTTAATTTTATTGTTGATTATCAATATTTAGGGACTAGTTCTTAATTATTTTGCATATTTATGTAAAATATATACAAATACCTGAAGTAAAACCTACAAAAGAGAGGGTTAGTTTCTTTCTTTCTTTTTTCTCTGTCGCCCAGGTTGGAGTGCAGTGGCACAATCTTGGCTCACTGCAACCTCTGCCTCCCAGGTTCAAGCAATTCTCCCTACCTCAACCTTCCAAGTAGCTGGGATTACAGGCACCTGCTACCATGCCAGGCTAATTTTTGTATTTTTAGTAGAGATGGGGTTTCCCCACGTTGGCCAGGCTGGTCTCAAACTCCTGACCTCAGGTGATCCACTCACCTCGGTCTCCTAGAGTGATGGGATTACAGGTGTGAGCCACTGGACCCAGCCAAGAGGGTTAGTTTCTATCTCTGTTTCCCAATCGTGGTTCTTTCCTCCTCCTATAGGTAGGTGATTTTTATATTATATTTTTGGCTTAGTCTTTTACGAATAAATAAGAAAGTATGTGTATTTATTCACATTCTTCCATTTTTTTGATAGACAGCTGATATTCAGTAAATCCTCACTTTACATCATCAATAGGTTCTTGAAAATTGACTTTAAGCGAAGACAACATTTAATAAAACCAATTTTACCATAGGCTAGTTAATATAAAAAAGAGTTAAGTTCCTATGGCATATTTCTCATCACAAAAATATCATCAAACTTTTAAATAAAAATCCCACTTATATCTAACATTAAACATGGAAATAAATGTAAGCTATATATGCATTTAAGAAAGATTAATAAAAAGAAGTAAGACCATTATTTCCTTGCTTATTCAAGTTTAGGGTTGCAGGTGGTTGAAGCCTGTTCCAGAAGGTCAGGACACAGGGCAGAATCCACCCTGGACAGGATGGCATCCCGTTGCTGAGCACCCTCACATTCACCCACACTCACACTGAAACAATGTAAACAAAGCAATTCACCTGACATGCCCAGTGTTAGGTTGTGGGCGGAAACTGGACTACCTGGATAAAACCCAGGCAGACATGGGGAGAACATGCAAACTCCATATAAACTGTGGCTCCTGCTGAGATTAGATTATTCTCCTTATCAACCTTATAACAACCTTATCACAAAACGACATTAAATAAACTGACCTTATTCAAGGACCTGCTGTACACTTTTATATAACTTGCTTTCTTCACTTAATATACCCTATTCTATTCATTCAATAAGAATACATAGAGATATTCCTATTATTTTCTTTAACAATAGATTTATTAAGATATAATTCATATCACATAATATTCATTCTTTTTGAAGTGTACACTTTAGTGCCTTTTAGTGTAGTAACAGAGTTTTGCAACTATTGTAACTATCTAATTTAAGAATATTTTCATCACCCGCAAAAGAAACTCCATATTCATTAACAGACACACTTTGTTTTTCCATTCCCCTATTCCCCAGCAACCACTAATCTACTTTCTATCTCTATGAATTTGCCTATTGTGAGTACTTAATATAAATTAATGATGTGTTATGACTGGCTTCTTTCAGTAGCATAACCATTTCGAAGTTCACCTATGTTGTAGCATATAGCTGTACACCTTTCCTTTTTATTTCCAAATAACATTTTATTGTATAACTATATCATATTTTGTTTTTCCATTCATCATTTGATGGGGACTTATGTTTTTCCCATTTTTAGCTTTTCTGAATAATGCCATTATATAGTCATGTACAAGTTTATATGTGGATATATGTTTTCAATACTCTGGAAAAACACTAGAAGTAGAATTGCTGAATGATAGGTATTTCTATGTTTAACATATTGAGAAACCACCAAAATTTTCCAAAGTGGCTGCAACCACTTTACAATATGTACTGTTTTAATTTAACCACATTGTCATCACACTTTTTACATTATTTATCATTTTTTACAGGCATCCTAGTGAGTGTAAAGCAATACCACTTTGAGTTATATTCAACTCAGTTTGAGTTATATTCAACTAATGTTTAATAATGTTGAGGCCTTTTTCATGTGCCTTTTGTATGTATTTGGAGAAATGTCACATCAAATCTTGTTTTATCATTTGTAAATTGGGTTATTTGTGTTTTTATTGTTAACTTGTATGATGTCTTTATATATCCTGAATGTATGTACATTATTAGATATTTTATTTTGGTAATATTGTCTTTGATTCTGTGAATTATCTTTTCACTTTCTTAATAGAGTTTTACAACTTTAGGTCAGTTTAGCTCTTTAATCCATTTGGAGTCATTTTTTAAAAATACTGTGTGGATCAGGGGTCCAACATGTAGGGAGCCAGGGCTACATCACCCATGAGTTCAGTGGTGACAAAGGAATGAGAAAAAGACAGATTAAGAGAGACAGTGGGACCAGGGGGCCATCACTTTATTACTCTGGAGGAGGCAGTGAAGGCCCCAATCATCCACTCTATTTATTGGTTACAATCACTTTGATCTACAGGGTAGGGCTGGAGTGATGGTGGAGTGAATCAGTGAGCTGGAATTGAATTAGTGAGCTGGAACTGGTATGTCATTCTAAGGACTGATAACAGTGGAGGTTTGGGAGTTTCACAAAACAAGAACATGTAGTTATCTTTAGCCTATTATCTATGTGCAGCTGGTAGAATGCGGGCCTTACAAGGAAACTACAAGTCTGGCTATGTCATAGTGGTACAAAGTGGTTTTACGTACTTGAGCACCATGTTTATAGTAACAGAGCCTGGGTCACCCTGCACCGGAACATGAGGCATGGAGAGGCCTTCCTCCTCAGAGGCCTCCTGCGGCCTTCCACAGTTTGTTGTTCCTTGTTTATGTGTTACTCATAACCAATTTATGTAGGCATTCTGTACATCCTTTCTCCTTTGCTACTTTTCCCAACACATCCTTCTTTTGCATTTGGATATCCAGTTGTCTCAACATTATTTGTTAAAAAGACTATTATTTCACAATTTTTAAAAAGAGTTTACTTAGTTTAAAAGGGCAATTTAAGGGGCATCCTGAAATATCTCTGGTGGAATCAAAATTAAGCCCATTATTGAGCACAAAATGACCTTGCAAGAGTACTTATCTCTGATTCTCATTATTAAAGGATACCCATAATTTAAGGTTAAATAAGATAATAGGTATGAAAATGGGCTTTGCTAAATATCTACTGAATACAATATTACAAAATAAGGCAACTCATACAAATTTGCTTTAGTTACATCTGATTCTGAAGACTTTTTACCACATACTGTTTCAGAAATTGCAGAAGGACCTTTATAAACAAGCACACTATGTTTTTTCTAAAACACCTTGATGAGTGGAATGCATATTGCACATAAGATTTTAGCATAAAAATATAAAATAAACATGATATTCATTTACCATCTGGTATGTGGTAAATATATTGTTGTTTACCCTTTTCAGAAGCACTAAATGAATTTTATAATTGCTTCATTATCTGCAATATGTGATACCTCCAAAGCTGTTCTGGTGATGATCACACATGGCTTCTTTAACAAAACGCAAAGCAAAATCCAAAGATAGGTGAAGTCATCTAAAGAACCTATGTGTGTTTGTATATGAAGAAAGATGTCTCCTGAAATAATGCTGTTCTCAGGTTCCAATGCAGCTTTAAGTGATCTAGCTAATGTCATCTGCTTCAAACCAAGTACATCACTGAGACTACAAAGCATACTGTGCTAAAATTCAAATCAGCAACAGAGCAGAGTTTAGCAATAAAGATCATTGGGATGTTTCTCTAATGTAATCTTCCTCTATCTAACAGCTTTAACCCTATTCTCCTTTCTTTTAGAATGTCTATATAAGTGCATGATAAAATGCAGACCACTGGAGAGAGAGCAATTTTTGTAGTATATTTTATTTGCTTTAGGACAGCCAGTATCTAAGTATGTAATTTCTGCAATCTCTTATGTTTTATAAATAACGTATTAACTTTCTAATGGACCCCAATCCTATTTTGGCATTTGGATCACATATATCAATAAAAACTTTTTGATGGACCCCTAATTCAGTTGTTCCGGATTTTATTAGGCCTCTTCTCAGTAAACATTTAACAACCAGGCACATTCTATGAAATGTTCACAGGAATCTTGAGTGACCTCATGGTGAGAACTTCTTCCACATTGACTCTTACATGGAACTACTAAGCAGATAGGTGGAAATTTATGGGCATTCACCTATGTATAAATTTATTGTTTGTTCAATAAAATTTGCTTGAAAACCATTAGACACCATAGGATGAAGGCGTTTAGCTTTGATTTAGTTTTTCTCTTTATCCTTTACTTCTTCCATTTTGTTATATTAGAATTGCCTCCTTTCTTACGGTTGTGTTTTTTTTTTTTTTTCTTTTTACAAACCCCTGCTACCACGCTTGGTTTAGGACCTCATCACATCATGCCTTTTTTCCCAAATTAGCACCCTACTGGGCATTCATGTCCAGTTTCCCTACTGAAGAGCAGGAAAAAAATAAAGTATCATGCCTTTGGAGAGTTTCTATTTTAAAGGAGGAATCAAGAAGGCACTTAAAGGAGAGAGATTAAATGGGCAAGAGGGAGAGTGAGTGAAATATTTTCTAAAGAAAGCTATAGATATATATACAAAAGTTTTGCATACATAAAGTTCACAAATCAAAAGTGTTAAGCTCAATTAATTCTTGTAGAGTAGTCACAGTCTTATCTGCAGCACCTTGATCAAGACATAATTGCTAGTCTGACTCTTGAAACATGTGAAACTCTAATATTTATGCAGAATGTGTTGTTCAGTGTCTGGCTCTTTTTGCTCAGCCATATGTTTGTGAGATTCATCCATATTACTGTGCAGAGTTGGAGTTTAATTTCCGAGTTGTATCTTTTTAAAAAATGTTATTTAAAAATTTGTGTTAATATTATTTTAATTGAAAAATTATAATTTATATATGCTCATAAAGTAAAATGTGATGTTTTAATATATGTGTACAATGTGGAATAACTAAATTAAGCTAAATAGCATATCTATCACCTTACTTGTCCATCATGCTTTGTGTCGAGACATTTGAAATTTTCCTTTGTGGCAGTTTACAAATATATAATACATTATTATTAAGTATGGTCATGAAAGTGTTTCATTGGAC
Organism: Cacajao melanocephalus; assembly: GCA_963573385.1. Classification (NCBI taxonomy): domain Eukaryota; kingdom Metazoa; phylum Chordata; class Mammalia; order Primates; family Pitheciidae; genus Cacajao; species Cacajao melanocephalus. The sequence goes on from CAUYLG010043098.1 coordinate 30,425, forward strand.
AAATATACCACATCTTCTGTATCCTTGCTACTGTCTTTGAACTTTTTTTAAAGATTTTTAGGTATTAGTAATTAGGCCTGCTATGAATGAATACTTATTTTTGTTTGAAGCAAGTGAAATCATATATAAAATATATACCCATTTCTACAGATAATGTATTTAATTGTAGTGAAATCTTTAGGTCATGAGGTGTATTTGATTTTAGAAGTATGCCAAACAATTTTCCAAAGTGGTTGTATGAAAAGCACATGATAATTCAAACTTCTTCAGTGTCATAGACAACATTAGGCATTTCTACTTTTTATCCATTCCGTTGGATGTGTATTGGTATCTATCTTAGTTTGTTTTATGTTGTTATAAAGAAATCTCTGAGGTTGGGTAATTAATTTTTTTTTAAAGGAGGTTTACTTGGTTCACAATTCTGATGGCTGGAAAAGTTCAAGCCACAGGCTTGCACCTGCATTTGGTGAGGGCTCAGGCTATGTTCATTCAAGATGGAACGTTAAGGGGAACAGGAGTGTTTAGAGATTATGCGGTAAGAGAGGAAGCAAGATGAAGCATGGGTGGTACCAGGCTCTTTTAGCAGCCAGCTCTCCTGGGAACTAATAGAACAAGAACAGACTCACCCGCTAGGAAGAGCATTAGTCTATTCATGAGAGATCTATCCCTGTGGCCCAAACATCTCTGATTAGGTCCCTCCTCTAACATGGGAGATAAAATTTTATCAAGAGGTTTAGAGGAGACAAATATCGAAACCATAGCAATATCTCCGTGTGATTTTAATTTTTACTTTCCTTATGAAGAATGTGTTTATTTTCTCTTGTGTATTAACTACTTAGATATTCACTTGAATGAACTCTGTCTATTCTAGTACCTAGCCTTTTTCCCCTCTATCGAAGCATTGGGGTTTTTCTTATTGATTTGTAAGAAGTTTAGACATTGTGAATGTAAGTTTTTTGCAGGATATATATTGCAGTTGTCTCTCACTGTATGGCTTGTGTCACTCCATTAGCAGTATTCATTTTAGAAACAGTAGTTCTTATTTTAACATAACCTGATTTGACTTTTATTCTTTGTTTAGCATATTTTGCACCTCATTTACAAAATACTTTCCTACTCCAAAGATATTAAAATACTTTCTTTTTTTCTAAAAACTGAATTAGTTTACTTCTACATTTATTTCTAATATCAATATGGATTTTATTTGTATGGTACATGGTGGGGCTAATTATAATTTTTAGAATATGCATAACCATATGAAAAATATTACTTCTCCTCTATAGAGAAGCATCAACTTGTCATGAATTAAATATATTATATATAGACATTAATTTTTAAATGTATTATATATATTGAATACATCTGTGAATTTATATGTGTGTGTGCACATGTGTGAGTGTGTGTGTATCTGTGTGTAGAATCTATTCAGTTTAGTCTGCTTTGATGATGGTCTGTGGGTTGATCTCCTTAATGAAGTAAGGACTGTGCTGAGTTAAGGCTTGGTTGTAGTTTGGTTAGGCTTTGTCCACCTCTGCTCATTCCTGCTCCTCTGGTTTAGTCTTCCATGTTTTCCAGATCAGTACCTGCATATTCACTATGTTTCCTCCTAATCCTGAATTCTCATTTTTGTTTCCCCAGTGCAGTAAAACTGCAGAAAACTCCACTCTGCCCTTCGGTGGCTTTCCTTCTTGGCTTTGTGTCCCATGTATTTTTAAGATCCAGAAAAAAGCTTGATGGAAAAACTGGCAATGTGTGTCAGGCCCAGTTCTCTGTCCTTCCTTTTCTACCCCTCAAAGCACCATATTTACTTCTTCAAACTTATGAGACAATTTAGATTGGCTTCTTTTCTGGCCCCCACCAGTGGGTTTCTTCCAGGCAAAATCTGAATACTCAACCTCTTTTTCTATATCCCAAATTTCTACATTCCCCAAGTAGCAGTAGACCCTTAGTGAGCTCTCTGATGCCATCTCTCTGTATACATTTTGTGCCTAGCCAGTACAGATTGTTCTACTCTCTGACATCTATAAATAAATATTTTACAAGATCAGCTTTTCTAGTTGTTCCTTGTGGAATCATTTGTCTCATCCAAATGACTATATAATAATACTTGAAACATAAATTTTAAAAAACAATAATATTCAAATTTCAAATTGCAACAATAAAAATAAAGTACCTAAAATAAATCAATTAATATTCAGTGTCTATAATAAAATAACTTCAAAACTTTACTCAAAGTTATGAAGCAGTATGTATAATTTGTAAATATAAACAAATTATATTTGGAAAAGTATATTAAATAAAGTCAGTCTTTGAAATCACTGTACATGATTAATTAAACTGAATATATTTCATATTTATTTATTTATTTATTTTTAGACATGATATCACTCTGTTACCCAGACTGGAGTGCAGTGGCACGATCTCTGCTCACTGTAACTTCTGCTTCCTGTGTTCAAGTGATAATCATGTCTCAGCCACAGGAATAACTGGGATTAAAGACACTTGCCACCACGCTGGTTAATTTTTTGTTTTTGCTCTTGTTTTAGTATGTAATCTGCCTGCCTCAGTCTCCCAAAATTGTGAGATTAAAAGCATGAGCCACCAGGCCCAGCTCAGTTAAACTGATTTTAAATCAATTGTAATATGACATGTGCAGATTAAATTTGAAAAAACAATTTCAAGACTATTAAATTAAATGTGTGAGATTAGCTCAGCAAAATAATAAAGGAAAATAATAAAGTTGATTAATGTTGAAAGACTGGCCCTATTAGATATTAAAATACATTAGTTATTACAATAATGTGATGGTTGAGATCAAATAAACATAATGACTTAAATATAAAGTCATTAACTACACATTAATCATACAATAATTTGACTGATTAAAAGTTGTATCTGTCAGCTGATAAAACAAGGATTAAAGATTTTTCAATGTAACAAATATGGCGTGGTAGAAAATAATAAATTATGTCTCACTGCAGACACTAAATTAAATCACAGATACAGAAAATATTAGGAAAAAATAAATGGCCTAAGCATTCTAGAAGATGACATACCTCATGTATATTCAACATTGGCATAGCTGAGGACTTTATAGCAAGATACTAAAACTAGAAACCACAAGGGAAAATATAATTTTGAATCACAAAAATGTAAAAAGGTAAGATACAGCATGACAAAACCATGTTAAACAATGGGAGGATAGTCCAAAATTAAAAGAAAACCCAAAGAATGAGATGCCTATAGAGATTTTTTTACAAATACCTTACATATTCCTGGTGATATAAAAGATGTAACAAGGCCCCAGTATTTCAGTTTGACTGAACTTGAGGCCCTATACAAGCAGGAAGTGATGGCTAAGATAGAATTTTATTAAAAAATATATCAACACATACACACACAAACCCACAGGGCTGCTTAGCAAAGGATTAAATAATTATTGGTTCAAATTATTTAAAGAAATTTTTGTCTAATCATCAAGTTACCACTAAAAGTAAAAGCAGAAATTTTAAAACCTACAAATGATGTAACTTTCAATAATGGGTGAAACAATAGGCAGAATATCAATCGATAAACAGAAGACTTGCAAAACATGGTAGAACAGCTACCTGAAACAGATTTTTAAAGAACACTTTACCAAAAACATGTAAAACATTCCTTATGATAGATGATATATTACACTATAAAATGAGGCCTCAATAAATTTAAAAGAATTTAAATATTAAAAATTTGTTCTGTAAACAGAGTTAAATTAAGATCAATTAGAAAATAGTTTAAATTAGGCAAAGAAACAAAACCAAAGAGCACATAAAATATATGAAATGTAGAGAAAGCAGCACTTAAAGGAAAATGTACAGCTAAAAATGCCTCTATTTTAATGAAAAGAAAAATCAGTTACCCAAATTTCTACCTTAAGTAGACAAAGAGAAGAAAAATAATAAATCTAAAATGAAGTGTAGGAAACAATAAAGTTTAGAGCAAAATAAATAAAAAAGTAGATAAAGAAAATTTTAAAACAAAAAATCTGTTTCATTGAAAAAAGGCAATTTTTTTCTCTTTTTTCTTTTCTTTCTTTCTCTCTCCCTTTTTTTTTTTTTTTTTTTTTTTTTTTTTTTTTTTTGTTTCATGTTTTTGGTGTTGTTTACCCGGCGGTATTGAAATTTTTTTACCAGGCGGGGGTGCAATGGTGCCATCTCAACTCACAGCAACCTCTGCCTCCCATGTTAAAAAGCGATTCTCCTGCCTCAGTCTCCTGAGTAGCTGGGATTACAGGCATGTGCCACCATGCCTGGCTAATTTTGTATTTTAGTAGAGACAAGGTTTCTCCATGTTGGTGAGGCTGGTCTCGAACTCCCAACCTCAGGTGATCTGCTGCCTCCCAAAAGTGCTGGGATTACAGGCATGAGACACCGCACCTGGCCAAAAAAGGAAATTTTTTAACGGGAATGACCAAACAATATGTTAAAGAATCAAACTGCTAAAATTAGGAAAGAAAGAGAGGTTGCCACTATATATCTTGAACAAATTTTTAAAAACACAAATTGGAAAGAAATAAGTCAAATTATCTTTGTTTACAGATGATATGATCTTATATTTGGAAAAACTTACTCCATGCACAAAAAAAACTGTTAGAACTTATAAATAAATTCAGTAAAGTTGGAGGTTACAAAATCAACATACAAAAAATCAGTAGCATTTCCATGTACCAACAGTGAATGATCTGTAAAAAGAAATAAAAAAGTAATCTCCCTTACAAGAGCCACAATAAAATTAAATACCAAGAAATTAATTTAACCAAGATGTGAAAGACTGCTATAGTGGAAACTATAAAATACTAATAGCATAAATTTAAGACGACACCAAAAAATGCAAATATATTTTATGTTCATAGATTGGAAGAATCAATATTGTTAAAATGTACATTCTACTCAAAGCAATCTACGGAGTCAGTGTAATCCCTATCAAAATACCAGTGACATTCTTCACAGAAAGAAAAAAAAAATTTAAATGTATGTGTAATCACAGAAGACCCAGAATAGCCAAAGCTATCCCGAGTAAGAAGAACAAAACTGTAAGAATCACATCATCTGACTTCAAATATACTACAGAGCTATATAGTAACCAAACCAGCATGGTACTGGCATAAAAACAGACACATAGACCAATGGAACAGAATAGAGAACATAGAAGCAAATATATACACCTACCATGAACTCATTTTCAACAAAGGTGCCAAGAACATACAGTGGGGAAAAGACTGTCTCTTCAATAAATGGTGCTTGAAGAGCTAGATATCCATATGCAGAAGAATGAAACTAGACCCCATCTCTTGCCATATACAACAATCAAATTAAAAAGGATTAAAATCTTTAATTGAAGACCTTAAACTGTGAAACTACAACAAGAAAACATTGGGGCAAATCTCCAGGATGTTGGTCTAGGGGGGAAAATATCTTGAGCAATACCCGACAAACACGGGCAACCAAAGCGAACATGGACAAATGGGATCACCTCAAGTTAAAAAGCTTCAGTACAGCAAAGGAAACAACAAAGTTAAGAGACAACACACAGAATAGCAGAAAATATTCAGAATATATAAGGAGCTCAAACAACCCTATAAGAAAAAATTTAATAATCTGATCCAAAAAAATGGAAAAAAAAAAAAAAAAAAAGAAGGCACACAAATGGCAAACAGACACATAGAAAGTTTCTCAAAGTCATTAATTGTCAGATAAATGCAAGTAAAAACTGCAATGAGATATCATCTCACCCCAGTTAAAATGGCTCATATCCAAAAGACAGACAATAACAAATGCTGATGAGGATGTGGAGAAAGGGAAATCCTTGTATTCTCTTGGGGGGAATGTAAATTAGTGCAACAATTATGGAGAATAGTTTGCCTGCTCCTCAGAAAATTAAACATTGAGCTACCACATGATCCAGCAATCCCACTGCTGGGTATATACCCAAAAGAAAGGAAATCAATATATTGAAGAGATAGCTGCATTCCTATGTTTGTTGTAGCACTGTTCACAATAACTAAGGTTTGGAAGCAATCTAAGTGTTCATCAACAGATGAAAGAATAAAGAAAATGTAGTGCTTATTCACTATGGAGTACTAATCAGCCATAAATAAGAATGATATCCTGTCTTCTGCAATGAGATGGATGGAACTGGAACTGGAGATCATTTTGTTAAGTGAAATAAGCCAGACACAGAAAGACAGGCATTGCATGTTCTCACTTATTTGTGCGACGTAAAAGTCAAATCAGGCAGGGCAAGTTGAGATAAGCAGAGATAGCACAACTGCACTCCAGCCTAGGCCTCAGAGCAAGTCTCTCTCTCTGTCTCTCTCTCTCTCTCTCTCACACACACACACACACGAAGGATGGTAACCAGAGACTGGAAAGGGTAGTGGAGGGCTGGGGTAGGGAAAGGTAGGGATGGTTAATGAGTACAAAATATAGGCAGAAAGAAGAATACCTACTATTTAATAACACAACAGGGTAACCTTAATAATACTTATACATTTAAAAATAACTAAAAAACTGTAATTGAATTGTCTATAACATAAGGGAGAAATGCTTGAGGGGCTGGATACACCACTCTCCATGATGTGATTATTTCACATTGCATACCTACATAAAACCTTCTCATGTACCCACAAAAATTAAAAATAAAATAAGTTTACTCTGTATAAATACATGTTAACAGATTAGAGAACACACATAAAAAAAGGACAAAATCTTAGAAAGACATAAACTACTGAAAATGATTCAAGAAGAAATAGTGTATCAGAATAGACTTATTACAAATACAGAGAATAAATTAGTAACTTAAAATCTCCCCACATAAAATCAGCACAGGCCCCAACAATTTTACTGCTGAATTCTGTATAAATTTTTAAAATAATGAATGATCCTTCACAAACTCCAAAATATACAATATGATGGAATATTTCCCAAGTTATTTTGTGAGGCCAACAATAACTTGACACTGAAATTAGATAAGGACATCACAAGAAAAAGAAATAAAAAGCTATAGACCCGTGTTTCTTATAGAGAGTAAAAATGTCTGATAAAATTACTGAAATCCAAATTCAGCAACTTATTAAAGATAATTATGCAAGAATGTCCAATGACATGTATCCCAAGAAGGCAAAGTTGTTTTAACATCCAAATCTCAATGCAATATACCAAGCTATGAACTGAATTGTGTCTGCCTGAAAATTCATATGTTGACGCTTTAATCCTCAATGTGATTGTATTTGGAGATAGTGCTTTTAAAGATGATGAGAGACCCTGTGAAACATAGTAAGAAAATGGCCTTCTAAAAACCCCAAAGAGATCCCTCCCAGATATCCACCTTGCTAGCACCTTGCTCTTGGACTTTCTAGCCTCCAGAACTTTGAACAAATTAATGCTATTGTTGAAGCCATTCAATCTATGGTATTTGTTTTGGCAGCCTAAGCTAAGTCAACGTATTAATAGAATAAAGAAGGGAAATTATAATTTCAATATACAGAAAAAGCGCTTGACAAATTCTAACATTATTTCATGATTAAAACAAATCTTTTACACATTAGAAATAGAAATCAAATTCCTTAGACAAACAGATTACATTTATGAAAATCCACAGCTAACATATAATTAATCTTGAAATGGTTTTCCTCTAAGATCAGGAAAAAGATGAAGATGTTTCTCCTCACCACTTTTATTCAGCATTGTACTGGAGATTCTAGCCAGAGTACTGAATCAAGACCAGGAAATGAAGGACATTCAGATTGAAAAAGAAGAAGCAAAAATTTCTGTTTGTGAGGTGTCTTGTATATATTCTTATATAAAGAATATATATATATTCTTATATAAAGAATATATTAAGGAATCTTCTAAAATATTTTAGAAATAATAAAAACCTCAGTGTGATTGTAACTTATAAGATCCATACGCAAACATCACCATTTTATGCATCTGTAATTAACAGGTTGAAATGAAATTAAGGAAAACAACCCAATTTACAATTATTATCAAATAGAATAAAGTACTTAGGAAATAATCAAACAGCAGTTGTGCAAGACTTTTCCATAGAAAACTGTATGTGGCTGAAAGAAAACAAGATAAAATAATTTAAACTATATCTCATGTTAATGAACTGAAAAGTTCAATATTAATAAGATGGTAATATTTCACAAATGATCTAAATATTTGATAAAATTTCTATAAAAACCACACTTGCTAATTCAAAAAAGAGTAAATTGTAGAACTCACAATTTTGCTTTAAAATTTACTATAAATGTATGGCAATAAAACGTGTGATACTGGAATAACCATAAACATATAAACCAATAGGATAAAATCAAGATTTCAGAACTCAACTTTAGTATTTATGGTCAATTGATTATTAACAAATGTCCCAAAAAATTACATAGGGAAAAGTAGACTTTTAAACAGATAATATTGAAACAATTAGATATCTACATACAAAAGAATAATACTGGATTTCTGCCCCAGAAATATATAAAATGAACTCAAAACAGAACTAAATATGAGCTAAATTTTTGGCAATCTTTGAGGAAAACACAGGAGTAAATGTTTGTGGCTATGAATTAGGCAATTGGGTTTAAATGATGGACAGCAAAATCACAACCAACCAAAAAATAGATAAATTTGAGTTTGTTAAATTCAAAACATTTTTGTCTCAAAAAAACACTGTCAAAAACATGAGAAGACAACTCTCAAATAATAAAAACATTTAAAAATCATATATCTGATATCTAACTTGTATCCAGAATACTTACTCTTGTAATAAGAAATAATTCATTTAAAATGGCAAAATATTTGAATAGACATTTATCCAAAGATGTGCACAAATGTCTAATAAGCACATGAGAGCTTGCATAACATCATTAATCATTAGAAAAATAAAATCAATACAAAAATAAGGTACCACTTCATAACCACTTGGAAAGCTAATGTAACAAAGATAGATTAAAAAAAAATACTTAGGGAGCATGTTAAGAATTTGGAACAATCATGTATTGCTCATGATGTTTATAATGATGAAGCAACTTTAATAAAGTTTTTAGTTTATACAATGCGTTATGCATAAAGTTACTGAATGATCCAGAAGTTCCTTTCTTTCATATGCATAAAGTTACTAAATGATCCAGAAGTTCTTTTCTTTCAAATGGAAACATTTGTCACTCAAAAACTTGCAGCATTATAATAGCCTAAATGTTGAAACACCAAATGTCCATGAAGTGATGAATGGATAAACAAAATGTAGTATAGTATATCTATACAATTAAATATTACTTGGCAATTAAAAAGATAAATTACTGTCCCATACTGCAACATGGATAAACCTTGAAACACTTAACTGAAGGAAGCCAGTCACCAAAGACCATATTTGTTTTATTCTGTTTATAATGAAATGTGAATAATAGGCAAAATCACAAAAGCACAATGTAAATTTTTTATTTCAAGGCACTCAGCAGTGGGTTGATTTGATTATTTCTAATAGTAATATAATTTTGGAGAGATTTATGAAAATCCTCCAGTTGCATAGTTATGATTGCTTTATAACTGTGAGTAAACCAAAAACCATTATGCTGTACACTTTTGAAAGGTATATTTTGTAATATGTGGGTTATTTCTCAAACTGTTTATGAAAACAACTAGAAATAACGTACATATTATAAGTGTTAAAAGGAACAATTATCTATGAATACTTATCAGTGGGGGAATGACATTATTATAGAATAAAATGATGGCAGCGACAGTCCATCTGGAGCAGCTGCTGTAAGGACTCTGGCTACAGGAGGAAGGTGCAGCTCTAGACTTTGAGCTCTAGACTTTTGGGAGGGGGCTTGGGAAGTGAGGGCAGCTTGCCGCGAAGTTCTGCTGGCATCTTTTCACATGAACGGCCTAGGCTCCATGGACAGCATGTTAACGGCAGAGACGTTCCTGCTCGGGAAGAGGCGGGTCCCATGTGCACCCCTTCAAGCTGGGAACGTCCTGAAGCCTGAGGGGGGCTGGGCTGCCAGTTCTGGGTGAAGTCCCTGGAAGGGAGTGAGAACTTCATGACGATAGGCTAGCCAATCAGATAGTGCTTTTTCTAGGCCTGCCCATAGCTGCCTATGGACCAATCAGCCTTCACTTTTTCCCTTCTGAGCCCATAAAAACTCCAGACTCACCCAGACTTATGCACTTGTGATGACCTGTTTGCAGAAAGGAGCTACCCTATCCCGAGAGCTGTTCTGTTGCTCAATAAAGCTCTTCTCTGCCTTGTTCATCCTCCAGTTGTCTGTACCCCTCGTTCTTCTGGATGCAGAACAACCTGGGACCCACTGAATGGCAGGACTGAAAGAGCTATAACACAAACAGGGCTGAAACATGCCAGCCCCTACCCCACTCACCATGTTGTGGGTGAGGAGAAGGAAAGAAAAGCTGAAGCTATTCTGGGATCCCAGACCTAGGGGCTCCCTGAGCCAGGGCTGTGACATCTCTTTGAGGCACTGCAGTTCCTGATGTCTCCATGCTTCCAGGCATTGCAGTGTTCCCCTCATTCAATTGTGGGTGCCCGCAGAAGAAGCCAGTTGTGATACATCAGATACAGCTGCAGCCTTGCCTGGAACCAGGATCTTTGCCATGGCCTGGTGCTGCCTGCCCCACTGCAGCAGCCAGCATGCCTGGTGGTGCACAGTGTCAGGACCCCATGCTCGCTCCTTCACAGAATGGCAGGCATAGGATCCAGGCTGCTTACACAGGCTGAGTGAAGCCTCCCAGGCCAAGTGGACAGAAAGAGCCCAGTGGCCCCCAGCAAAACTCAGGCAAAGTCACCACTGGCCAAAAAGGTTTCTGGCTGGAAAAGGAACACCCTAAGGATCCTTGACATTAAGAGCAATGAAATTTTAAAACTGTTAAGTGGAGATGGCAAATTAAAAATATATGGGAATGATAAACACTAAGCTAGTGAATTTCTCTTAAGGAAAGAGATTGAGACATGGTTCATAGGAATTTTTACCAGGATTAGTACTGTTAACTCTTAAAATCATTGCAGCTACATGGGACTCCGCTATATTTTTCTTTGTTGCTCTACCTATATTAAAATATTTTCCAATTTAAAAAGAATAGTAATATTAGAGGACAAGAAAATTAATGGTAAGAATTAAAATCAATTCGATTCAGGGTTATATGTAAAATTATGTTCTTTATTGAATCATTAAGTAGAGTAATTTTCTGTACATAAATAATTGGAATAGATTAACTTTAATACAAAAAAAATCTGTGGTTTCATTAACACGAGTATTAAAATTGAAGTCAGCTCTTTTCCTAGCACTCTTAAATTAGTCAGGTTGTCTCAGATTGTAACTGCTGGCATATCAGACAAGAGACATAGAGCATATAATAGTCCCACCTGTTCCAGATAATTGCCCATGAAAATTCTGTTCTTGCTGTAGTTCAGTGATTTGCCACCCTAGTTGCACTTTAGAACCACCTGGGGAAATTTTTAAAAAGTTAATGTTGAAGCCCCACCTGTAGGTGTTCTAATTTAATCAGTTTTAGGTGGAGCCTAAGCACTGGCTGCTTTTGCAGGCTCTCCAGTTTGTCGTACAAAAGTGAGACCTCATTTAAGTCATTGCTCTACACTTTGTGCTCCCTGATTAGTTCCTGTGATCCCTGATCTGTTTTTCCATATTCAGCTTTTCCTGTCTCTTTCTGGGTCATTGGTATGGAAGGCCTTTTCATTCCTCTCTTTCATGGATCTAGTTTCCTTTTTGCTCTGCTTGCCTTTTTGATCTTAGCATTTTTAACAGCTCTGTGAGAAAATTGCTCTCCCACAATGGTTTTCCCAACCTAACTCTCAACCCTTGTTCCATCCGGGGAGGAGATATGAATATTTGCTAATGAACTGCCATATTGATAAGTAAAATAAATATCAATTATGCCATTAATGTTGGCTTAAATATAAGAATTGGATTTTTATTGAAAGAATATACAGGAAATAAGGAAGACTATGTGCCGAAACTACCAGTCAGCCAAGCAGAGGTCCTACTCACATGACAGCATTTTGGATGACTCATAGAAACTGACAAGTGTCCGTTCTTATCCCAGTATTTCTTTTCATTTCTTTCTTTCTTTCTTTTATTTTAATTCTTTTGAGACAGAGTCTTGCTCTATCTCCAGACTGGAAGGTAGTGGAACAATCTCAGCTCACTGCAACCTCCACCTCCCAAGTTCAAGTGATTCTCCCGCCTCAGCCTCCTGAGTAGCTGGGACTACAGGTGCACAGCACCACACCAGGCTAGTTTGTTGTATTTTAGTAGAGACAGGGTTTCATCATGTTGGCCAAGGTAGTCTTGATTTCCTGATTTCATGGTCCACCTGCCTTGGCCTCCCAAAGTGCTGGGATTACAGGCGTGAGCTACTGTGGCAGGTCCCAGTATTTATTTTTTAAAAAACTTTTATTTGGGGTTCAGGGGTACATGTGTGGGTTTGTAATCTAGGTACATTGTATGTCATCATGTTTTGTATACAGATTATTTTGTCACCTAAGTAATAAGCATGGTACCTGATAGGTAGTTTTTCAGTTCTCACTCTCCTCCCACCATCCACTCTCAGGTAGGTTTCAGTGTCTGCCATTTATTTCCTTGTGCTGATGTATACTCTGTGTTTAGCTCCCACTTATAAGTGAGAACTTGCAGTATTTGTTTTTCCATTACTGCATTAGTTTGCTTAGGGGTAATGGCCTCCAGCTGCATCCATGTTGCTGTAAAGGATATAATCTCATTCTTTTTTTATGGCTATGTAGTATTCCATACTGTATATGTACCACATTTTCTTTATCTAGTCTACTATTGATGGGCATTTAGGTTGATTCTATGTCTTTGCTATTGTGAATATATTTGCAATTGTGTTTCTCTGCTCTATGTGTCTGTTTCTGTACTAGTTTGATGCTGTTGTGGTTACTGAAACTTTGCAGTATAGTTTGAATTTTAGGATTGCTTTGGCTATTCAGGCTCTTTTTTGGTTCCATATGAATTTTAAAATAGTTTCTTTCTAATTCTGTGAAAAATATCTTTGGTAGTTTTATAGAAATAGCACTGAATCTGTAAATTGCTTTTGGCAGTATTTTAGCCCGGTATTTACTCTACTGCTCTCTCCTTAAGGCAACCTATACAGTGTTTCCAAGGTTTTTAATGCTGTTTCATCATTCACTCTGTGGTCAGCCTGTGCAGCCAAGGTTAAAAGGCAGATACATGACACCCAAGAGAAAGACCAGTGCATGATTTAAGGTCACTGAAAACAGACAACATACACACCACACTTAACTGGTACAGCATTTACTTACTGTAAGAGGACAGAAAGAATGCACAAGATCTAGCTTCTTGCAATTTGGTGGTTCCCCTATGGCAAGCAGATCTACTCCACAGCCAGAAGATGATGTAGCGGGGCACATCCCACTTCTGCTATAGCATCATTACTTCCCCAGTGGGGCTTGAAATACAGAAACCTGGAGGCATGCCTGAGGGCCATTGATGCATGTACTTAAACAGAACAAAGAAATATACATTAAGTCTACATCAAGGAAAGATATCGCCTTATAGCTGACAAGCTCAGCAAAAGCTACATGGGATATTTTGCCCCAGGAAGAAAACGTTGCAGTCCCAAGACACTCTTATATGGCTGTGTAGTGGGTGAGAAGCTGCACACAATTGTCCTTTCCAACAGATGCCCATGCTTAAAGCAGTGACTTGGTGTATTACTTTCTTGGGGCTGCCATAGCAAAGTACCACAAACTGAGTGGATTAAGACAACAGAAACATATTGTCTCACAGTTTCGAAGGCAGGAAGCCAAAAATCAAGATGTCAGCAGGACCAATTTCTCTTGAAGGCTGTGATGGAGAATTTGTTCCAAGGCTTTCTCCCAGCTTCTGGTGGGCCTTGCTTGTAGATGGCATTCTCTCTGTGTTTTTGCATTATCATCCCTCTGTCAGCATCTTCGTGTCCAAATTTCCCTTTTTTATGAGTCATATTCTCATACTGAATTAGAGATTACTCTAATTGCCTCATTTTAAGTTGATGACCTCTGTAAAAACCTTTATCTAAATTAGGTGATATTCTGAAGTACTAGGTGTTAGAACTCTAATATATCTTTTTGGGGTATAGGAGGTACACAATTCAACTCATAAAAGCTAGTGCTGGCTATGTTGAATGTCTAAGATATTATGTCTAACCTATAATTTTCACAAGTAACTTGTCCTTTGATACCACAAAAGAAATCAGCTTGGTTTTCAGCCTAAATAAATATTGAAGAAATTCAGCAGCAAAAATATAGAATTTTTTTTCTTTTTCTTTAAACCAGTATTTCTTATTTATTTAAAGGACAAGTAGATATCTTAAAAACTGTCATCCACCAGGCTGAATTAGGATCCCAGCAATATTTAAAGGCTTCAGCAAAAGCCAGGCTTTCCCTGATATTGTAATATAAATATGAGTATTGTTTCTTTGGCACAAATAATCTTGCTTATAAAGAGAGTAGTAATTTTTTAACACATGCTTAGATTATCCAATGAGCAGTCACTAAAGAATATTATGAATGAATTCAGAAGCTATAGAATAGTCCCAAACATTGAAATATTTTTGAAATATCACACATACATAACAGTAGTGCTCAGGCAATCTGGGAACTTACCTACTTTCTATCTCTGCTTCCACATAAATCTATTGATGGTAATCTTTGGGTCAACAGTTTTTCAGTAATACAGTTATGGATAGGAAGGCAAAATTACATAATACCAAGAATGGCAATGTCTGTGAACAGAAGTCTTCACTGAGATGATAGGGGCTGAAAGCTGCTAGTGATGTAAGGCACTTTAATATTTCCTGGAAGAAGACAGTATAATTTGGGATGGCCTGTTTGGAACATTCAAGATTATAAATTATTTTAGAAATAACTGAATCACATTGCAATAGCCCATCAAATAATTCTATAGTTCTAAGGACATGAAAGAATAAGATTACAAAATAAAATTATATAATTTTTTAAAAATAAAAGCTAATTCAGCAATAAATATGAGCTTGAACTTAAAGAGAATGAGAACTTGAGTGTCTTTCTGTACTGTGAAAAGCTGTTGTTATTGGACACTTGCACATGTAAAATATTCTATAAGATCTCAGAGGATAATATTTTTACTCAATCAGTTACATGATTTTATTTGTTTTCGAATAATGTCTTTCAAAAATCTAATATTCAGTTTGAAATGTTAACTAAACTAAAATGTAATATAGGTTGTTGATGCTAGAGTTCCTGGAAGAAGCTTGGATAACTATTAAGCAATTTAAAAAATCGTTGTACAAAGGCAAAATATCTAAATAATCTCTGGCTTTCAGTTATAAAAACATATCTTTATACCTCTAGCCTTTGTATGGTTGCTTTTGATGTTTCCAGGCTCCAGAAAGAATAAATTTCTATTTTGTTCACACTTCCTATTTTTTTCACACTTTTATTTTTTTGAGATGGAGTTTTGCTCTGTCGCCCAGACTGGAGTGCAGTGGTGCAATCTCAGCTCACTGCAACCTCTGCTGCCCAGGTTCAAGCAATTCTCCTGTCTCAGCCTCCCGAGTACCTGGGACTACAGGCACATGCCACCATGCCAAGCTAATTTTTATATTTTAATAGAGATGAGGTTTCACCATGTTGGTCAGGCTAGTCTCGAACTCCTGACCTCAGATGATC
Source organism: Cacajao melanocephalus (assembly GCA_963573385.1). Lineage (NCBI taxonomy): Eukaryota > Metazoa > Chordata > Mammalia > Primates > Pitheciidae > Cacajao > Cacajao melanocephalus. Next base: position 46,166 of record CAUYLG010043098.1, read on the forward strand.
CACCTGCCTCGGCCTCCTAAAGTGCTATGATTATAGACATGAGCCACCAAGCCCACCCCACACTTCCTATTTTCTACATAGTTTTAGCACTTGATTAAGGATCTGAGTGGAAATGTGGAATTTGAGCAAACTGCATAAATGTTTGCTCTATTATTTAGCCTTGAATTTAGATACTTCTTAGCCCCTTATAATTGCAGGCACAATAAATGAAAGTAATAATGTCCAATTCATAAAAATTTTTTGAGGATTAAATGATATATTCTTAAAACTAGAAAAGTGTTTAATACAGAATATGCTCTTAATAAGCATGTCCCCTTTATGGCTTATACCATTCTTCATTTCCCTCTAGCATCCAGTCTGTCCAAATTGTCGTCTCTACTAATCATCCACAGGCTCCTCGTACCTAATGTTCTTTTATCTCCTTGCTTTCCTAGATCTTAAAATTCTTAGGAAAAAATAAACATTAGTGTCCTGGCTCTAATTTTTTTTTTTTTTTTTTGAAAATCACAAAGGTCAACAATCCATGCATTCACTTTCTCCAGAAGGAGCAGAATGACTTATTAGAACTTAAATTATGAAGTTCTCCAGAGTATCCTTGGCCACACTCAGCTTCCTGATTTTCCTATGAAAAATTGATGGCCTCTGTAATAACTACCAGAATCCCACACCAGATTTGCTGCTAAACTTAGTTTAATAGTATACTTTCCTGTGTAATTTCTTCTGTTAATTTTTTCTATATTTGCTGCAACATTTCTGTCTCCCAACTTGCCATTTGCAACCTTTCTGTGACTGACAAAGTGAGTGAATTTTTTTTACATCTGTAATGACAACCCTTGCAGTGACAAGTCTCTATTTGATGACAATGTACTGAGTTAATCATTATCACCTTCTTATTCCCACAACAATCCTGCAAGGTAGGTATTATTATTACCATTTTAAATGTGATAAACGTGACACTTGGGGAAATTATCCCTAATTACACAACAAGTAAAGTAGCTTTCATTCATTATAATTCTAGATCATGTGAAAACCCACACTCTCAACTTTATAATGTGGTGTTCATCAGTCTGAGTCTCATTCTTACAACTGTGCTTTGAAATAAAACTTTCATTGCTAAATTCAAGTAAGCTTGCATCAGCTCCCTCTCCCCTTAATCTTTCCATAGCTGGCAAAGTTGATCAAATCATTACAAAACTCACTTAAATAGCATCAAGTTTCTACTTTGATGTTTCAATTACCTCAGCTCCTAATCTTCTTTCTCTGAACTGTAGGCATTCCAATGTCCTCTTTCCCATTCCTTTTTCTTTACTCCATTCTGGAGATCTTATTTGTGTGTAGCATATCAGGTTTTGGACCACTTTAATTACTCCCAAATCTTTATGTCAAGCTCCCGTCCCTCAAAAGTAACACCTGATAAGGATGGTAGCCTAAAGAGCAGCCCCAAAATGTCCATGTCTTTATAGTCAGAACCTGTGAGTATTGTACTAATACCTAAGATGGCAAAAAAAAAAATTTGTAGTTGTGATTAATGATATTGAGATGGAAAGATTACCCAGGATTATCCAAGTAGGCCTCATACAAAATAAAGGGTCCTTATAAGAGCGAGGCAGAAGGGTTAGACTGTAATAGTAGATAGGACAAAAGAAGCAAGAGGTTGGAGTGATACAGGAAAACGTTATGGTAAAAGATTATCTTCTCAGAGCCTCCAGAAAAAATCCAACTTTCCCAACACTTTGACTTTAGCTCAGTGAGACTGATTTGGGACTGACTTCTGACTTTTGAATTTCAAGATAATAAATTTCTGTTGTTTTAAGACACTAAATTTACATCATCAATAGGAAACTAATGTTGTAACTAATTTTGAAGAGAATTTCCGTCCAGATGAAAATCAATAGGTCTAAAATGGAACTACTGTCTGTCTCTAAAACCAAATGTTACAATCAATTCTTCTTACTTACCCTAGGATTCAAATAGTTCCCCAAACCTTACTGACTTTTCCTTCATCATGTCGCTTTCTTCCATTATCCTACTTCATGACGCTAGTTTAGGCACTGATCAATTTGTTCCCAAGCTACTGCTGTAGAGAGTTTTAATATGGTTTCTTTTCACCATGCTTTTTCTACTTCAACCTATCAAGTAAATTTACCTCAATCTTCTTTAGGTTTCACTTTTCTTCCCTAGTGTAAGATTTCAAAGCCTGCTCATCATATATCAAGTAAATTACAGATTCTTCAGTGGCTATTTGAGGATCTATTTATTTTCCATTACACACATAAGCTCAGTCCACCCTCCAAAAGAAAAACAAAATCCCTTTTTCTCTGGAAGTATATAATACTTTGTATAGCCTATTTGTTTTAAATAATACTACAGATTTACTGTTTTAAGTGTACAAATGTTAATACTCATGTTAACTTGTAAGAATCTTAAAAAAAACAGAAGACTGTCTGTATAATCTCGGATTTCCTATGCCTCATTTTATAGCAGTGAAATAGTGTTGAATAATATTGATTGAGCAAAAGAATAAATTAGAGACAAAGCATGGCTATTTAATAATTAATGGCAGGATTTATTCATTAATTTTTCTTGAGAGAAAATTAAGACAATGTAGCTTTTCATAAAAAGGGAAAAGTTTTAACAATAAGAAATTATGCATAATTAAACACAAATGGATGTATGAAATTAAATAGACAAAATTTTTCATTATGTGTGGTGTGCTTCTCTTACTAGTTTATTTATAAATATATTAATAAAATTTATATATCATCTCAGGCAGTGCTAAGTACTGTGGAATAAAGCAATTATATAATTGAAATATCTATTCCAAACACTCTTCTATCTTAGTGAAAATTCCTGGTTTCACTATTTAAAACCACCTAAACGAGGGAAGCTTCAGTTAAAATGACCAGTAATATCTCCTTTGTGACATATTTATCATTTTTATCAGATTCAAGTTGTCCATAGTATTTTTGTGCTAAAACTGAGATATAAAACATGTCCAGTTTTGGGGGTCTAAATTCTAGACAGATCAAATAGGCCATAAATGTAGAATCATATAATAACTAATTCACTTACATGTAACTAAACATTTCATGCTTGAATTTCTTACATTTCCACCAAGAACTTATACAGTCTATTTCTGAGCAATTCATAAAAGCAGGAATTCATCTAATGATTGTCCATATTACTCTTAAAAGAAGTACTGAGCTTCCAGAATCTTTCTGATACATTTAGACTCTCATTATTTAGGACAAGAGAAAATTCAAATCAATAACATCACATCTCTGTAAACTTCTAAGCCAATCTGGTATAAGCATAAAAAAGAAAGCCTGGTATGTAATACCTATGAATATATTTCAAATCCAGGCATGTAGGAGGACCTGTTACAGAAAAATTGATTACATCCTGTAACAAATGAGGACTGATAGCCAGAGTTTTTCTACTCTTTAGCAAGCCACAAACTCAATACTTCATCTTTCTCCTTCTGTCTCTCATTAGAAGACTGTTTAAAATAGCTGTTTTGTTTCTTATTTAGAGCAATGTAGTTCACAATTGTTATTAGTTCAGATTATTGAAATGTGTCATCCAAACATGCTTATTGTATAGGAGGCTCACAGATTCTCTCACACTATATCAAGAAGTGTAAATTAAAAAAAACGTCTCTTGAACTTTGTTTAACTGATCAGATTTCTCTTGTAAAACTACAAATTAACAGGGCAGAGAAGTTGAAAATTTTTCTATTCAATAAATTTAGTCCAATTCATTAATTTTACAGGCTTCTTTTGTGTGATAGTTTCTCAAGTATTTTCTATATCTTTTTGTTTCACCACCAACCCTAAATGGAAGCTGCCTAAAGACTTACATTAATGGGTAATAAAGAAATCCCTTGCTTCTTCCTGACATCATTATTTTGGTCTGCATCGGCTGGTGTCTATTCAACTGGGATTGTTATGGTCATGTTCCTGAAATTTCCTTTGGTCTAATAACAAAGATCATGGCTAGTTTAATGAACATTCTATTTATTCTATGCCAAACCAGGGAAATTACCCTTGTGTATCTGGCTCTCCCTTCGACTCATCCAAATTGCCAGAAATTTGGCTCAGAGAGGAAAGGTAAAAATATATGAGTCAAACAACCTAATTCTCAGACCCAGATTTTCTTTTTCATCCCAGAATTCACTTGCTCAGTAACTATATAGCACTTATTCTGTAGGATGTCCTGAAATATATTAAAACTTTGTAATTTAACCATGAACTGTGACTCTAAGATTTTTAAAGGTGAAGGTATGAAATTTAGAAATAACGTTAATATTTGTGAGGCCCAGCCTTTAAGACCTTATCTAACTGACATGGTCAAGAAAGCCAACTTTGAGATGAAATCTAGTTTTTGACTCCAAAATAAACTATTCTCATCTTCTCTAGGGTGATATGACACATGCCATAGCTGCAAAGCTGCACAGTAACAGAATTTAAGAAATGAATTAAAGTATTTTGAGTTAATATTTTTCAAATATTTTCACCCTTACTCAAATTGGACACTTTTTCATCGACCCTAATCAAGTATACAAATTATTCAGGGAAATCCTCAATGTAACTCTGCAAAACATGTATTGTGACTCAGATTTTTTTTTAATCTCAAAGATGCCTAATAATGACAATGTTTTATATACTAATTCTATATCCAGTAGGTGGTTGTGTGAGAAATATCTTCAAATGATAAACCAAAAGTGCTTCCATGAAGCATCAGTTCAAATCAGGCTATTCCCTCTTCCAATTCATATTGTGGCATATGTGTCATAAATTACCTCCAAAGTAAATATCCTTTAACCATCCCTTATAGGATATGGTGTTAAGACACAATAGCACCTTTGTTTTTATTGCCTCTTATAGTGTGTTGTTTAAAATGAATGCAGCATTATAGGCTCCAATATCACCAGGAAAAATTAGAAACAAAATCATTGAGTAACAAAATTACACTGACACTACCCTGTTAACATCTATATTTAAGGTTATAATACAATTTACCTTTGATTTTTCAATTTCTAGTGTTTATAAAAACCTGTTGATTCACTACACATTTATTTATTTAATGAATAGACATTTATAGAGAGATTTATTTCTTCCACATACTGTGCTATGAATGGATGGTGCAGTGGCAGGTAAAAACAGCCATGAGAAAATCTAGAGGAAAATACAAACATCAGCCCAGACACTAAATCATGAAAGTTCATGTAAGAGTGCAATTGCACCAAAAGTTATGTATGTAGGAGTAATACTTGGCTTTACAGGTGCCTAAGAGTGGGATGTTTGATGTAATCAAGTAAATTAAGGCATACGTTCCTAAGAATGATTATTGATCACACATCTAAAAACAATATGCATAGTGGGTGAACATGGAAGGGAAGTACGACTTAGAGCAGCATCTGCAAGAGTACTGGGCAGGAGGGAGATTGTGGCTGGAAGGAGTGGGTAGACAGAGGGAGAACGTGGTGTGAAATGGAACTGGATAGGCAAAGCAGCAGTCAGACGGTACCAAATGTTAAAGGCCTTGGTGGAGAGTATTGTCCTTATCCTGAAAGCAGTGGGAAATTTTCAAGGGCCTTGAGTAAAGCAGGATTGGGAGCTGCTAATCAAATTGATACTGGATAGAATTTTTGAAAGAAAACATAAAAGTTTCATTATTATTGTGAAAATAAATAGAATATCTTTAACAATGGTTAATGATTATATTTAACATTCCATATCCAATACAAAATGATAGTAGTAACACTATTATACATACATGCTTATCTGGTGCTATTCCATATGGAAAATGCTCTTGATATGTCATGTTATTTCATCATCCTAGCAGCCTCATGTGAAGTGGTGCTTGTTATACTCATTTCACATATAAGAAAATTGAATCAAACAGAGGTTAAATAACATATTTAGCATCTAAATTCATGGTGAGCAAAATACCAATGTCAGAACCCTAATTAAGAACTCTTTTGGTTTATAGGTTTATTCTAGTTTAGTCACTATTCATATTCCACTCTTGCAAAGGATAGTTAGAATACATAGAATAAGTTTTTTTGTCTGAGATTATTTTTCATGACTTAGAGTAATGTATTAACTTTGTAGGTTATATTATTTGATAAATGATTAGATGATCCTGCTTTTGACAGTCCTTATAGATAATTATGGAATAGCAAAATACTTTTGTTACTGAATTAATGAAATATCAAAACTATTTTTCTGAAAAATATAAAAATTATATTACTTCTATAGATCAAAATAGTACTAAAGTGATATTTTAAAATTATTTTCAGTGATACACTATAAAAAATTGGAAGTCTTAGTATTAATTGACTACGTGTTTTGGAAAACAATGAAAAAAATGACACAACTCTGTTACAGATTTTTGTAGGAAACAATAGAAATGAAAAGAAGTCAGTAATTATTTTGAAATCTGTGTTATAAACGTATAATTTTGTCAAATGACTAGCATAATTTTCAATGTCTGGTGACATCTGAATAAAAATGTTTAGGAGATAGAGGAACAAATGGTATGTTTTTATGTATTTATGGGTGATTATATCAGATGTTTTTCAGTATTAAGTAAATTTTTTGTTTTTTTCAAAATTTTTAAATGATTGTAGAATCACTTGAAGTTATAAAAAATAATACAGAGAGATCCCTATATATTTTATTTTATCTGGTTACCCCCAATGGTAACATGCTATGAAATTACAGTAAAATGTCAGAACCAGGATACTGACACTCAAAATCAGGATCCAGACATTTTCATTACCACAAAGATTCCTAATATTGCCCTTCTACAGACAGTCGTTTAGATACAAATGCTTCCCTTCCACCTCAGCCCACTTTTTAACTCCTGACAACTACAAGTTATTCTATATTTCTATAATTTTATCATTTCAAGAATTTTATACAAATGAAATAATAAAGTAATCCTTTTGGAGTGGCTTTTTTCACTCAGCGTATTTCTGGAAATTCATCCAGATAATTCCTCCAGACATTGCATATATTAATAGTTTGTTTATTTTTTATTGTTGAATACTATTTTATGATATGAATGTACATAGTTTGACCGTTACTAAGAAAAGGACATCTGGGTTGTTTCTAGTTTGGGGCAATTGTGAATAGAAATTCTGTAAGTATTCTTGAAAAGATTTTTGCATGAACATATGACTTTATTTTTCTGAGACAAATGACCAGGAGTGTAATTGGGGTTATGGTAGTTGCATATTAATTATCAGTGTTTATTTAAAAAAAAAAAACCTGCCGAACTGTTTTTCAAGTTGTATGCCTCATTTACAACTCCACCAACAATTTATGACATGCAGTTTCTCCACATCCTTGTCAGCATTTGGCATTGTCACTATGTTTTATTTTAGCTATTCTAATAAGTATTAATGCACAGTAGTATGACACTGTGATTATAATTTGCACTTATCTAACGTTAATGACCCTGAAGATTTTTTTTTACATTTATTTCCATTTGTATATCTTTGTAGTTTGCCCCAAATATATGTCCATGCCCTAATCCCTGGAATGTGTAAGTCTTACTTTATTTGCAGTAAAGGCTTGTTGCAGATATGATTTAGATCTTGAGATGATGGGATTATTCTGGATTATCTATGTGGGCATTAAAGGCCATCTCTAATGTTCTTATAAGAAAGAAGCAGAGAGAGATCCCACAGACTGACCGAGGGAAAGGTTTAGCGAAAAGGAATGAAGAGACTTGGTTGATGAGTCCACAAGCCAAGGACTGCCAATAGCCACTCAAACTGGGAAAGACTAGGAAAGAATTCCCTCATAGAGCCTCTGATAGTAAATCAGCACTCTTGATAGCTTGATTTAAGACGTTTTCACCTTCAGAACTGAAAGAATGCATTGCTTTTGTTTTATGCCACCAAATCATAGTAATTTGTTGCACTAGCCACAGGAAACTGAGGCAATCTTCTTTGGTGAAATGGCTCTTTGTATCATTTTCTCATGTGCTTTTTTTCTTTTTTACTGTTGAGTTTTGAGAGTTCCTTGTATATTCTGGATTCTAGTCATTTGTTGCATATGTGCTTGGCAAGTATTTTCTCTCAATCTGCCAGAGATGAACAAAGACAAACTGTCTTTCATTCTCTTAAACAGGATTTTTATTTTTGCATAGTAAATTTTTAAAATTTTGATGAAGTCTAAAGTATTCATTGTTCTATGAGTCATGCTTTTAGTAACAAATTAAAAATCCTTTGCCTAACCCTAAATATCAAAGACATTTTCTATATTTGTTTTTTTTTTTCTGAAAGTTGTATAGCTTTGCATTTTACATTTAGATCTATAATCAATTTTGAGTTAATTTTTATATGAGTCGTGAGACGTAGGCCACAGTTGATGGTTTTTTGTTGCTGTTGTTAGTCTTTAACTATGAATATCCAATTGCCCGAGTATCATTTGTTGAAAGACAATATTTCTCTATTGAGTTGCTTTTGCACTGTTGCCAAAAATCAGTTGGGCATATTTCTATAAGTCTACTTAAGGGCTATTATTTTCCTATTGATAAATGTTAATATCTCTTTATACCATACAATGTTGACTATTTTATGTAATATATAATAAGTCTTAAAATTAAATAAATGAAATCTTCCTATTTTAGTTTATTCGAAATTTTTTTTTATTCTGGGTTCTTTGCTCTCTAATATAAATTTTAAAACAATCTGGTATAGGTCTACAAACATTTTATTTTATTTTTATTTATTTATTTTTTCAGACAGGGTCTTGTGTCACCAAGGTTGGAGTGCAGTGGTACGATCACAGGTCACTGCAGCCTTGGCATCTCAGGCTTAATTGATTTCCCATCTCAGCCTCCCAAGTAGCTGGGACCATAGGTGTGTGCCGTTATGACTGGCTACTTTTACTAATTTTTATTTTTTGTAGAGACAGGTTCTCCCTGTGTTGCTTAGGCTGTGTTAAACTCCTGGGCTCAAGCAATCTTCCTACCTCAGTCCCCCAAATTGCAGGGATTACAAGCATAAGCTGCCATGCAGTGCTTCTCCAAACATTTTAATGATTTTCATAGAACTTCTACAAATCGGTTTATCAATTTGAGGATAATTGATATCTTTACTAAGTTGAGCTCTATTTCCTAGTCATAGTATACTTGTTTATTTAGCACCTCTTGGATGTATTTGATCAATGTATTGTAGCTTTAAACATATGAAAGGTATTATGTATGTTTTGTAGATTTATACCTAAGCATATTTTCAGTAACTGAAAAGATAATGTGTTTTTCTAATTTAAGCATCTAAGTGTTTCTTGCTAGGATATTGAGATACAATTGATTTTCATGTATTTATCGTGTATTCTTTTGACTAGCTAAACTCATTTTTAGAAATTTGTTTTTATTGCTGATTTCTTTGGATTTTCTACATAAACAATCATGGCATTTGCATATAGAGACAGTTTTTATTTCCTCTATCCCAATGTATATGTGTATATGTCACTTCCTTTTTCTTTTCTTTTTTTTTTTTTAACTTATTGCACTGTCTGGAACTTCTATTATTATTTTGATTAAAAGAAATGAGTATGGACATCCTCGCCTTGCCCCTGTTATTAGAGAAAATCATCTTGTCTTTCACCATTAAGTATAAGATTAAGTGTAAGCTTTCTATTGTTGCTGTTAGTAGATGTTCTCTATCAAGTTTAGAACATTCTCCTTTATTCCTACTTTTATGAGATACTAAAAATCATAAAATGAGACTAACTTTTATCACATTTTTTTCTGCATCAGTTTATATGATTATGTAACTTTTCCTCTTTATTTTGGTCAAATAGTGGATTTATATTGGTCAATTTTCAAATATTGAACTAGTTTTTCAACTTTCTAGGCTGTGGCAACTAATGTTCTACTCTGCTTCTGTGAGTTTGTTTTAGATTCCACATATAAGTGGGATGCTGTGCTACTTGTATCTGTGCCTGGCTTACTGTACTTAGCCTAATGTCTTCCATGTTGGATACTAATGAGTATCCACATTGTTGCAAATGACAGGGATTCTTTTAAAAAATTTTTAAGGCAGATTAGTATACCATTGTATATTTATGTCACTTTTTTTTTTTTTTACCTCTTCATTTGTTGATGGGCACTTAGGTTGATTCTGTAACTTGGCTATCATGAATAATGCTGCAATGAACATGGGAGTACAGCTATTTGTTTGACATAGTGATTTCAAATCATGAAGATATACACCCAGAAGTGGGATTGCTAGATCATAAGGTAATTACATTTTTAGTTTTTGAGGAATCTCCATGCAGTTTTCCATAATGACTGCAGTAATTTGTGTTTCTACCAATGCTATATAACTGTTTGCTTTTCTCTGTTTATTTCTGGTTTGTTATTTCCAGGTGGAAAGAGAAATTCTAGTTTCCCCTTATCCTCTGTTGACACCCTAAGAGAAGGGGACATTCTTCCCTAATTTTAGTTGAGGGGTAGGAATTTTGGCTTATCATATGGTCTTCACTGATGCCAGAAAGAGATGTTATTGTTGGTTAGCTGGCATTTAAACCCTGATATTCTAGTTGGCTTTCTTTGATGCTACCACAGTGGGAGTGTTGAGTTGCCTTGTTACAGATTCATGAGTGTGGTTGTCTAGGCTACCTTGTTGGCCTTGCTGATGTGCATGGAATGAGGCTACAGTCAATTTTTTCTTCTATGGTGTTTGTCTGGTGTTAAATGGTTATTATTTTAAAAATCTGCTTGCTAGGCTTTTTCATTAATGTTCTTCTGAATTCAAATAACAAAATTTTGTTCAGGTCTTACATTTTATTATTATTTTTTATTATTGGCTAGGCTTGTTGGCACGTTTCAGGTAGCGAGTTTTTTTCAACTCCAATTCCTAAATATGTGAGGAAATAGAAAGCCAAGAACCTCATAGCACTGAGTTCCCTGGCCTGTGTGACTTCTCTCCATCTTTCAGAGACTTATTTTGTTTGTTTGTTTATGTATAATGCTCAGGGTTTTTGTTTCTACAGGTTGAGTATCTCTTTTCTGAAATGCTTGGGACCAGAAGTGTTTCAGATTTTAATTTTTTTTTTGAACTTTGTAATATTTGCATCACACTTACCTGTTCAGCATACCCAATCAAAAATCTAAAATATGAAATTTTCCAATGAGAATTTTCTTTGAATGTCATATCATTGCTCAAGAAATTTCAGACTTTGAAGCATTTCAGATATTGAATTTTCAAATTAGAGAAAGTCAACCTGTACTTAATTAGAAGAATAGGAGAAAAATGTGACTGCCAGAAATACGTAGCAGCTAAATGCATTCAGATAGTACTTGTGGCAATTATATCTTACAGAGTTTTCAGATTTTTTTTTTGAAAAAATTCTGTATCTGATTTCATAGTGAAACAATTTACATTTAGTTGTCATTGATGTATTCCTTCTTCCACTTTTGATCCAGTAGCTATATGTGCCACACTTGAGAATGTTTGGTATACACAAGCTTTGTTTTCTGCCATTTATAATAAGCTGAACTAATTTAATAGTATTCATTTAACACCAGCCAGTAAATGAGGAACTTACATATTTTAGCTATAATACCAATGACATGTAAAAAACAAAGACAGTAACAAGAAAAGCAGCAATATAAAAACTCCAAGCGATCCATAAGTATGTTATGTTTGGATCACCAATACACTGATATTCACACTCATATGCATAGTCACACACACTCACACACATAAATATACACACCTCCTGCACATTTTCCACCTGACTTAGGACCATTAAAAGGCAGATAGCATCATATAATATAATAGAATTGAAAGGTCAAGAGCTTTAGAATATGAAACACATATATTTAATTCCTAATTCCTTCACAGATTATCTGTGTGACTTAAAAGAAGCTAGATAATCTTTTTGAATCTCAATTTCCTTGTCTGTATAGATATTGGAAATAGAAATAAGATTCACATACCTTTGCAAAATACCTAAAACAATGCATATCACAAAAGACAATAAATAGTTTCCCTCTTTGTGCACTTAAAAATACAGTTCAAACTATATATTCAAAGATATAACTAGAATATTTGGAATAAGAACTCATCCCTAAGTTGTCATAAACATGTTCAAAGGAAGTGAGTGAAAGTTGATGACAACAAGAAAAGCAGACTTTTAGAGGTAGGAAATACTATGCTCTACAGTCAGGGTGAATTTATTTGCCATAGCCCACACTACTTAAATTGCAGAGGCATAACTAGAACCTCAAGTGGCCAGCCTCCTAAACCAACACTAAAAACCATGGGAAACTTGAGCTACATACATCTGATTTATGAAATGTTTAGGCCGATTACTGATGTTCAATATATGCTATTAATAATAATGAATGATTAGTTACAATTCTTCAACTTTATATTTCAGTGATATTATTAACGTTGTTTTGACAGCAAGAAAATATTTACAGTATTTTCAAGCATAGTACGATAATTCAGTAAATATTTTGTGATGAAGCTAATGACTAAGGTGAGCATAATGAGCACACATAAAAGCAAATTGCATTTGCCTCATAAGGCAAATGATTATGGGAGCTAACAAGTCTAAGACCTTGTTTTCCCTTGTGCATTCTAACCACTTCTGCCAGCACTTTGTATTGCAGTCATTTTTGTTAATGCATTGATTAATATGACTCTTTTCATTATAAAATTATCTAGTATAAAGAGAGCCTTTTTAAGCAGACATAATTCATGTGTTAGTATTACATATATTCTAAAGTGAAAACTATTTTTATATTTTATTTTCATCTTAGACACAAAGTGATAAGTGAGTAAAAGGATTCCCAGCTAACCAGCCAGTTCAGATGAATTAGTCCTGACATTAATTACGTTCATGTTCACATATTAAATATATGAAAAAATGAAATTATAAAATGTTTAAAATGCAAGATGTAATCAATAATATGCAAACATTAAACTCAAAAGTCTTTCATTTTATTTGTTCAAAATCTGAATCTATAGCTTCTTCCATTCCAGTGTCTTGTTGGTATCTTTTCTACCACTTGTAAATAAGATTCTGATTCTATTTTTGACTTTTGACTGCTGACAGCTTTTAAGTCCCACCAGTTATCCTTCCTCTTCTACACCATATCTGTGCAGTTTAATAAGAAAGACTGATTATTGCCTCCTTTGACACCAATGGATATTCAAACAACCCAAGCCCCAGTTCAGAAGCTGCACCCCAGCCACATGCTTATTCAACATCACACCTCAAGCCAGTAGCTGCCCCCGCTCATAATTTCTCAAGACATTTTTGGACTTGCTTGCCAGAAAATATTATTATTCTCTTGATGCATGTGTGGCACCATTTGTCTCTATGTCAAAATCAATTTTAGGGTCCATCTACCTCTATGGGATGATGACAACTACTCAATTTGATTTCTATAGTAATAAGATTGGTACAATTCAACTAATCAATTTGCATTGCTGGCTAGTAAATCCAAATCATCTTTTTTTTTTTTTCCAAGGAGTTAGGCTATATTCCCTCTTTTGTAAATTTAAATGTAAACTTCATTTTATGAGAAAATTGTGGTGATTGAATTTCCTCCAAATAAGAAGTTAAGTTCTTCTATTCTGAAAAACATAAAAATATCTGAAAATTAATTTAGTTATGTTTTTCTTTCACACCAGGAGAAGAGTACTAATAACTGAAAGAATGTAAAATGAATACAAATGAATTGACAAAATGAGGAGTTATATGCCCTGTATATTTGCTCACATGTCTAAAAAATCAGTATATAAGATGTACTTAGATAAGTACAAATAATTATTGGTAGTTTAAAATAAGAAAGAAAATACTTTTGACTGACAGTAAATATGTAGTTTACAAAGCCTTTCTCCAAAGAAACAAGTGAAGAAACAGGAGAACAAAAATATGTTATAGGTCTATGAAATTATAAAACCTGGATACATTACTTTAAGCTGTGTTGAAAAGAAAATTTTTTTCTCCTTTCCTCCTATTTTCTTCCTTCTTCACTTTTACACATATGAGTCTTATTCCATGAGTGACCTGTACCCACTTACTGGAAAATGCAATAAAATAATAAGTCTTTGACTTGTTGCAATTTCCCTCAAAATCATTCCCATATTAATTTATAAGAGATTTTATAATTAAACAGTAAATTTTAAAGCCTTTTGTTGTTTATCGTATCACCAATAAATACACATGAGTAAGCCAAATTCAGATTTTAAGATCAATATTTGAAAGCAGAGATCTGAATGCAATCTAATAAGATTCCAACCAATCCCTTCTTTAATTCAAAATTGAAAGATTAGTTCAAGGGTTCTTACTCCTATATTTCTAGTCCTCATTCTCCATTCAACATTAACATTAATATGTCTATCTAGCCAGCTATATCCAGCACTTTGTATTGCCTTGTCTAAACAAATGATACCTATTTGAGACATCTGATATACAAATATATAAATGTGTTAACAGTGATTATGTGAATAAAGAAGCCCATAACCTTATTCCTTTTCCTGGTTCTAACTCAATTCAGTACATTTTGAAGTAGAAAAAGGCAAAAATCTCTCTTAGTTCTTCTCTTTTTCTATTTCATTTTCTATAACTTCCGTTGCTTTCTAAGAAAAAAAAATTGCTGCTGATGTACATTCAACTTATAAAGTTTAAATGAAATACTATTTTTTAAAGTTTTCTTTGGCATTTTCTTAAACAGACTCTAGTTCCTAAAGTCCCAACAACATTCGCTGATAGGTTTGAAAGTCAACAAGTTAAGGAGAGGTTAGAGCAAAACATAAATGTGAGAAACAGCTGGCTATATTAAAATAAACCTTTTCTTGTGACATAGCGGCTTCAATATTGAGCCAACTTTGATTTGACTGATTTCCTCTCTTCTCAGGATCTGATAGTTCCTCATTGTAAGATGCCAACAAGCTTGGCTAGCTGTAACATGTCAAATGTTGTCTACCTTTGTTTCAATTTTTGCTTACTATAAATATGGGAATATGTATATATGTTATATATGTGTGGGCATATGTGTGTGTATGTATGTAAATTATATATATATACATATATATATATGTGAATTTACACATTGACCTTTAGAAAAATATTCAATTATGTTCAAATATTTATGAAATAAAATTGTTGAATGGACTCCATAGAAGATAATTTTTATATTTGAATGATAGTTTTTCAAGTTGTTCCTTTCTTCTTTAGATCAAAGGTAGGACATGGAGAGAAAAGAAGATAATTTTTTCAAACTATAGCTTAGATATGAGTCTAAGGACTGTGGATTTTCTAAAATAAAGACACTTGATATTTAAAAGTTCTAGAATATGAGTGGTTATATAGCCACTTGTTTTGCTTTGAAGGAAAGTTGAAACTTAGACTGAGAATTTGATAAATAAATGATCTTTTTATCAATTTTACTTGGAATCTCTCATACATTTTACTCCTCGTAGCACTGCATAAACAGAATTGCCATACCTATACCTAGTTGGCTGTGGGGGAAAAAACTATCAGTACATCTTTGCCAGGGGTGTAGGTTGAGAAGATATTTTAGGAGTTATGAAAGTTTTCAAACATTCATTGCATGATCTTGCTTCTAAGGACTGAGTCAAAAACATATAATGAAAAGAAAAAAAACAACTAAACTGCAACATGTACATCATAATGTTTTTCATATTAAAAATGATTTTATTAAAATAGAAATTTAGACTATTGTCATGACATATAAAATGGAGAAATGAAAGCTCTAAAATTTTGTACATATTACTTAAAATACATAAATATCTTTTTCAGAGTAAAGATAGAAATAGATGACAGTACAGAATTCATTGTGAAAGTAATAGGATTTTAATAACAAAATCTTTTAGTCTTGTATATATAGTAGAGTGTGTTGAGTGTAGAATAAATTGTGTTACTCTAACTGTATGAGAAAAATTGAGTTCATTCATCTCAATTTGGTAACCAAGGAGGCTGCTTCTTACTTGAGGAGTTGTTCTTTGAAGTGATCTGCAAGAGAACAAAAAGTTTTAGGGTATTTCTGACCAGGAGAACCTAAGTCAACCATACATTTATGTCAAAATGCAAGCATAGTTATAGATGTGACTAAAAGTGAGTGAGTGAGATTATTTCCTTTGGAAAAATTACTCATGGATGTAGCTGGCTTATATAAACTTAATCTGGGGCCTCAGAATCCTTGGGAGTAACTGAGAAGATAAATTAAGCTCTAAAATTCTGGGCAATATTCTATGCCCAATAGCCACCTAACATAAAGGATGATTGAACATTGGATGCTCATCAAGCCTGTAGGATTAGAAGAGGAAACTAGTCAGCTAAATATCTTAGCACCACTAATAGACCTCCTACATGGTTAGTGCATTCTGCCATAAAAAGCTAGCTGCAATAAACTATTTTTGAATGAAGTATCTAGCATTTGAAGGTATCAGAGAAGCTGCCTCTTGAGCTAGAAGTGACTTTGAGGGCTGATATTGTTTGGCTCTGTGTCCCCACCCAAATCTTACCTTGAATTTTAATCCTCATTGCCATCACATGTCAAGGTGTCAAGGGTGGGACCAGGTCGAAGTAACAGGATCATGGGGGTGGCTTCCCTCATGCTGTTGTGATCGTGAGTTCTCACAAGATCTGGTGATGGTTTTATAACCATCTGGCATTTCCCTTGTTATACTCGCTCTAACCTGCCACCCTGTGAAGAAGGTGACTGCTCCTCCTTTGTCTTCCACCATGATTGTAAGTTTCAGGATTATAACCCCTGAAATGGATGTGCAATCATATCTAATTTTGCTTTTAATTTTCATTTCCTTAAATAATAATAATTAGTCTTCAGCTACAGAATGTAAGTTTTTGGAGAGCAGGGACCATAACTGTGTTTTTCTAGTAGGATGGTTAAACACTGAAGGCACTAATTTTTCAGTGATACAGTGCATCCACATAATAAAATATTTTGTAGGAATTAAAGTAATTCTTATGAGGAATGTTAAATTCCCTTAATATGTACAAGTTATATTTGGTGAATTAAAAGTTGATCATAAAATATGTATAAGCTGACTTGTAATTCATAAAATACATTTACATATGCTTCAACTTTGTATACCCTAGACCACCTACTGTAATGATTTGTACACTGTCAAGGTTGACCTGGAACCTGAGCGAATTTATTTGGCAGCCAGAAGTACATGGACAGTTTGTGCAGCCTTGTAAAAAGTTTCCTACTTGGAGGTTTCATCCTTGAGGTGAAAGGATGAAGGCGAGACTCTGTCAGCCAGACTGTCAGCTTGAGAGAGAAAATGATAAGGTAGAACCTATGGATGACGAAGTGTGTAGAAAGGGCATTATCTCACCAAAACAAACTCTTAGTTTCCCTGGGATTCATTTTTAATCAGTCCTAAATAGGGAAACATTTTATGCTTTTGAGATAGTTTGGAGTTGGAAAAGTAACAAAAAGATAAGTCAGTTATAACTAAAATTTAAAGAAAATCCTGAGTTGGTAACACATTAGAAGGCCTAATGTTGTGTTAGACACAAATTTGGAGATGAATGAATATGCGCTGATGTAGTTACCAGGCCCTCATGGTGCCCACATAATCATGTTAGCCTGAAGCATAATTATGATGGTAGAAAACATGCCTTTTTAGTTCCAGAGCACGTTTTTAATTACCTCTTTGTCACTAGTGGCTCTTTTCCTGCACAGATGTATGCTGGCCTCCCATCCTCCCTTTTGCCATTCTTTCCATCATAACTTACTCTCAGACAAGCAATCAATATGTTACTCTCTTCAGGATGTTTCTAAATGCCATTTGATGCATGCTTTCTCATAGGAAAATGAAAACTTTATCCTCCATAGAAGTAGCAAGGCCAGGGCTATTATGCTGATTCACCCTGGTGCAGGCAATGAGAGGGTGAAGTATTTGCATAGAATTTGAAAAGTGTAAAACAAACTAAAGGTTGATCTCTTTTTTATTAGAAACATGGGTAGGCAATTCTAAACAGCATTAGTGATAAATTCTTCTTCTTCTAAAATAAATATTTTGTTGGTCAAAGTTTTAAATTGTTTTAGTTGCTGTAGTGTTTTAGTGGTAACATGTTTAAACTTCAAAGTATTGCATTTATATTACAAATACTTTAATAAATATTGTATTCTACCTGGTGTTTAACTCAGATAATCCAAAATTATTTTGCTGACCTCAGACACATGAAGACTCAGCTACACATACATGTCAATTTTGAGAGTAAAATGTTCTGGTGGGGTAGTTCTAACTTGATTTCAGAATTCTGCATGTCTCCAATCTCTGTGATACCATCTATCGTTGCATATAAATAGATTTAAAATGAACACAAAAAGCATAGAGCTTAAGTTGGCTGCTTCACTTTGGGTATTCTGTATCACTGCATGAAGTCTGTATATCTGTATACAATTTGAGATGCTCAAGTGCAAAGGGGAATATGTAATACAATTGTTAGGGTCTAATTTTAGACATTATAAAAAAAGATCCGATTCCATTTTTTTATGTTTAACTGCTGACAGCTTTAAAACTCCGACCTACTCTCTACTCCTTCTCACTCACATTTGAGCAAGTTGATACAAAGTCAGAACACTCTCTTCTTTGGCATCAGCTAGAAGCTCAAATCACACAACCCTCTGCCTGTGCATAGGAACTCTAACTCAATTTCATTCCTCAATCACCATAATGTCTTCACCGGTATCCATTTCCTAGTATCTCAAGACATTTCAAACCAGCTTGGAATGCTTGCCTTGTTCTTCCAAGAAAATATAATTATGTGACTAATAAACTTTGCCATATACTCTTGGTGCTTATATGGCATCATTAGTCTCGATATATAGACCAAATATTTGGTGGTAGTTTATCCTTTCTCTTAGGGTTTCTATCAAAAAACATGCGTAAAATATCTTATTAAATTTAAATAGTAAATTTTAAATGAACTATATCTTGTTTTTAAACTAAATAATCTATGAGATAATTATAACTTATTACAAAATTGTTAATAATTTTTTTCATATAAAGAAGATGATGTTAAAAAACTTAGACTGTTGTCAAATATGCTGGATAAACCACTGGTATATTTATTTATCATGGCACATCTGCAGATGTGCCAGCTGCTCAGATTCTATTTACAGTCCTTTGAATTTCATGCATTAACATCTCCCACATTATCTCTCTAGGTAATCTCAATGCCAGGAACTAGTTCCGAAAAACCTAATTAATGGACAGCTTGGAAAGCAAATGTAGCCTCTAGGAATAGGCGACTAATCTATCAGCTTATATTGCTAAATGATAAAATTTCTTTCATGTTACTTACTGTGAACTTTTTCACAGCTTCAAACTCCTAAATAACAAGATATGTCAGTCTATTAGCATATCTTTGATTAAATTCCCTCCATGTATAGTATAAGTGAAAGTTTAAATATCATTTTTGTAGGTCTCATGCATATGACAAACGTGAAAGTTATAATAATATTCAGTGCTTGATAGTTGAGCACATTATATGGCTTTTACATGTTATCTCATTTACTACTAACAATAGCCTCTTGAGGTAAACAATATGGTCTTCATTTATACATGTGGTTATTGAGGAACAGAGCGGATGCATGATGTTTTCAAGATCACATAGTAATGAAACAGGGAAATACATGTTTGGTGGCTTATATTTATAAAAATGTAATGGAATCACAGTCAATTTGTATCATTGTATAATAAGAACTGCACAGATTTGAAGGTTGGGCTGATTTAAAACCCTGGGTCTTTATTCTCTAGCTGAAAATCTGGATGTAAAAGAACATCTTGGTAAAAACGTGCTTTATAGGGTTAATTTTTTCTTACAAAAAATGCTTTTATATTGTGACCAAAAACAACACAAAATTAATGCTCTTTTTAAGCGTCTAGTGCAACATTGTGAAATATATGCACAAGATTATAAATTACAAATACATGATATGTAGAGATCTATGATGCTGAATAGATCTCTAGAACCTTTTCATGCTAGTCTAAAACTCTGTCGTTTGAACAGCGACTCTATTTTCTCTTACCCCAGCCCCTGACCACCACCACTCCACTTTCTGCATCTATGAATTTGGCAAATTTAGTTCCTAATGTAGTGATATCATGGAATATTTGTCCTTCTTTAACTGACTTATTTCACTTAGCATAATGTCCCTAAGATCCAAGCACATTGTAGTACATGACAGGATTTCCTTCTTACTTAAAACTCCATAATATTTCATGATGTGCATGTACTATACTTTTTTTTTAATCCATCCGCCTGTCCACGGACATTTAGGTTGCTTTCACCACTTGGCTATTGTGAATAATGTTACAATGAATATGGAAGTACAAATATCTCTTCAAGATTCTATTTTTATGGATACATACCTAGAAGTGGGATTGCTGGTTCATATGGTACTTTTAGTATCTAATTTCTTTCTGGAACCTCCATTCCATAGTTGTGATAGCATTTTACATTTCTCCCAACAGTGCACGAGGGTCCCTTTCCTCCACATGCTCACCAACACTGGTTATTTACTGCTACTTTGATAACATCCATCCTAACAGTATGAAATAATATCTCATTTTGGTTTTGATTTACATTTCCTTCATGATCAGTGACATTGAGCATCTTTTCATATTCCTGTTGACCAATTGTACATCTTCTTTGGAGAAATGTCTATTCAAGGCATTTTCTCATTTGTAATTTGCTCTAAGTAAGACGCTGCCAAGTCATATTGTGTCTGCAGCAGTGAGCTACCCAGTTCTCTTTTGTTTTCGGTGGTCCCTAGGAACCTAGAATACGCCATGTTCTCTTACCATGTTAAGACTGGAAAGACAAATACCTGCCCGTCAGGCAACCTCCGAAAATCCAGAACTTTGGAAGCATTCTCCAGGTCTTTTCCTTTTCAAGGAGAGGCCATGAGTTGGGAATTTTCTCCTAATCATCCTGCTGTACTAAATGGAAAGGGACCATCATTAGTGAGTGTGTGATAATCTAACCCTCCCTGCAACCCCTACTTTTTCTTCATGGCCTCCAAGCTTGCACTCTTTCCTGTTAGCACTTCAATTCAGGCAAGACAGAAGAAATCAGTTCTTCAGGCAGCCCCCTTAAAAGTGTGAATATTGGGCTGATCCGAAGGTAGTGAGTTATCTCGATTGTTCACAGTCAGTTACAGATCAAACTCCTTGTTCTACACTTTCCCCCCTTCTCACTACTGCACTTGACTAGTCTTTCTTAAAATATAATTTTTTTTAAAAGTGTGAATATTGATGGACACAGGGAGGGGAGCATCACACACTGGGGTCTGTTGAGGGGGGATAGGGGAGGGCAGGGGTGGGGAGGTTGGGGAGTGATAACATGGGGAGAAATGCCAGATATAGGTGACGGGGGGTTGGAGGCAGCAAACCATCTTGCCATGTATGTGCCTATGCAACAGTCATGCATGATCTGCACATGTACCCCAGGATCTAAAGTACAATAATAAAAAAAGAATATATGTTTTAGTCTTCTCTTTGCCTTCTTAGGAAGAAGTCAAAAGCTGGGAGTCTTCTCCTAGTGGCACTGCACTGTGCTGGTGGGGAGAAACTATGAAAGTAACTTCCACAAAATTTTCTACCAGCTTTGATGCAGCTAATTTTGTGCTCTCTGGGTGTGCAAAAGACTCTTAATGTGTTTTTGAATTTCTCACAAAAGGAATTGGTCTGTGTACTGTTGTTGAGTTGGTGTCTTTGTATAATATGCATACACATTAATATTTGATGAATTAGATTGTTGACGAGTGTATACATTATTATATATAAATTATGTTATAATTATATATTTGTATAATTTTATACATTATATTTAAAAATTGATGAAAACATACATATGAAACTGTATATATATTACAACTCACTTTGTGTATGTGTGTACTTGAGAAAAAACCAACTGAAAAAAAGATTTTTCTTAGATTTCATGTTCTTCTCAAATAGTTCTATTTTCAGAACTACTTTCTCAATGCTGAAGGAAAGCTTCACAATTTATTATAAATACTTTAAAAAAGGCAAAAATCCTCCTGTAAATATATTTTAATGTAATAATATAACCTATTTTCAGTCTTTTTAGGATACTTGTGTAAAACTAGGAAAATCAGTAAGTAAAATGCAGTTTAATATGAGGCAAGGGAGCTGACATCAATATTCCATTATGAACTCACCAGCAAAGAGAATGTGCCCCTCCACACAAGGCCCTCTTCAAATATGTCATCTCCGGGAAGGTCAAAGCAAAACTAGTTTTCAAAAATCTTGATCTGATATATGCTTATGAAGAATAAAAGA
Source organism: Cacajao melanocephalus (assembly GCA_963573385.1). Taxonomy (NCBI): domain Eukaryota; kingdom Metazoa; phylum Chordata; class Mammalia; order Primates; family Pitheciidae; genus Cacajao; species Cacajao melanocephalus. Next base: position 68,514 of record CAUYLG010043098.1, read on the forward strand.
TGACAGTCCTCAGCAGTCACAGCAATACTTAATTTATTTAAGAGACAAAGATAAGTGACAGGTAGAGAATATTGCTGTCAAGCTTTGGAGACCTTGAGATAAAAGTGAAAGTCTTTTTGATATAACTAAAGGTCACATCCTTAGTATTTTAAGAAGCCCTTCCATGATCTTTTTTTTTTTTCCATTTGGTGTCAAAATGAGTTTGGATATGTCTGGAATTGTTTCTCAGTTTTAATGGAACCAAGACTCAAGTAAATAAGGCAAAAGGACAAAACAATATGAAACTGTGAACAATTAGGCTAAAATTATGGATATTTCAAAATGATGAATTAAATAACTTTTTAATTTTTATTAACCATTGTCAGCATTAGAAAAGTTCTATGATCTTTGAAGATACAATTAAGGTTTTATAATTTTTGAAGATATAATACAGGATAATCTGTAAAATTATGGAGTATTGATTTTTTTATTGTGTTTTAGGTTTTGGGGTACATGTGAAGAACATGCAACATTGTTGCATAGGTACACACGTGACAGTGTGATTTGCTGCTTTCCTCCCCTTCACCTATATCTGGCATTTCTCCCCATGCTAACCATGTATTGACAACTATGTGCCATTGTCTACCATTATGGCTCTTTTATTTCAGTGAAATGAAGTAATTATTCAAATAGTCTCAAAAACAATTACATACTGTGATGCATATTATGAAAGATAAATATAGGATTCTGTGGGCAACAGAGTGGGAACAGATGTGTTATTGGTATCAGAAAAATTATCTATGAGGAAATGGACCTCACCACAAAAGGACAATGTGGTTAAATACAGGCAAAAAGGAAGAGAATGTTACGGGACTGGCCTGACGTACTCTCGTAGACCACGGGAGTGACTAAAAAGTAACAGTCTTCTTTGGAGGAACTTTATAACAGAAAATAATACTTTAAACTAAATGACTGTTCTGATCTACTGCCAATTTTAAATGTTTTATTTTCTGAATTTTTCCAGTTCTGCCTATTAAATGCAAGCATCTATAAGGAATAGTAAGAAAAAGGTAAAACTAGGGGTGCAACATCAATTTCATGACAGAAAATAAACATTAAAGGAAATAGGAGAGTGTAGTAGATCCACAAGAGAGACGATCCTGAGAGCCTGACTACCCAGATAAACAGATGGTCTTGAGGGCCTTGATTTTTGCCCATATGATATTGTCAGTCACATTACCATTGTCTTTCCTTTGAATTTCTATATTACTCTAGTGACATATAGTTTGTTTATCCACTTTTAATCAAATACCATTACTATAATACTTAGAGTAGACAACAGCAAAACAACTTTGGATTTAACAAAATTACTCATCTTTACTTTGTCACTAAACATAGATAATGATGTGAACATCAGGAAAGAATGCCATGTTGACAGAACTTGGGAAGCCATCTTACACCTTTTGCTACTATTTTCTTTTTCCCATAAATGGTCTGCTCTACTGCAAGATTGACTGTCAGGTATAGGGATAGATTTCCGTAGACCAGCCATAGTTTTTCAAACAGTACATTTATGTTACAAATACTTGCTTGAATATTTAAACACGGCCTTGGGTATGTAGTAACAGTTTTAAGAACATACACATGTTTAATGTGTATGTTCATAAAAATGAGTATGAACATATTCATGTTTAATGTTGTCTTTTGGGAGAGTTGTTTGAGTGAATGTACAAGCTAAACTACCCAGAATAAATCTACCTTAATAAATGTTTGAACAAAAAAATGTGTTCTTATGAAAGTCAGAAATATTCATTGTCTGTTAGTGCTAAATGCTAAACAATACCTATAATAACAACTTATTAGCCACTTGTCATATGCCAAAGCATTGGCTTATATTATTTTATTTAATCTTTGTGATATAATAGTTATATTTTATTGCAAACAAAGTGGAAGTCAGAGAGTCTATTTTACTTGTCAAAGTAATCCTGGTATAGGCCCTGGATTCTAACCTAGGTTTGTCTGCTTTCGTTTTGCTGTTGATCATACCTTTAACATTCATTTTGGATTATATAATTCCTTTGGCTCCCATAAAAAAATGATGATTTTTCTGTGAAATGTATGTCTTTAACTCTCTCACCTTCTCTCACTCTCCTATTCACTGTAATCATTAACTCCACTTCCTATATTTTCTCTGCATAAATAGGCTCCTGCACTCACTCAGCTGCACTTGCTGTACTTTGCATTGTAAGTTGCCAAACTGTTGCTTTAATTCTGCACATCTCCAATAGACTTGGTTATAAAACTACTTTTGCCATTAAATAAATTATGGTTTTGAGTACCCACATAACCATTCTGAACATCTTTTTCCTCATCTCTACAAATAATAAAGAAGTTAATTTAGACTATCTCAAATTCCCTTTAAAACATTAGTATTACAATCCTAAAATACTTAATGCTGATTTTTAAAATTTGAGCACATCTTACTTTGTGTAATTTTTGGAAAATGATTCTATATCCTAATTTTGGCTCACCATGTCATTATAAAAGCTAATATATCTTAAAATGTGTTTTACTGAACATAGTTCAATGAAGTGTTCCTTGAAAATGAGGTGCCCAAATCAAATAAGTTTGAAAAATTCTACTCCCTTTATGCTCTTCTTATGTTAGGTTAATTCCAATAGATGTTAGCATATTAAATTATTATAGACATTGTAGAGTGAAATAATTAGTATTTAACTCAGCTTAAAAAAAAAAACTATTTCCTGGACTTCTATCTTTTGTGTCTTACTGGATCTTTTTTATAATACGCTCAGAGTTCACCAAATTCACATTGCCACCTGGGTTGATGGAGTTTAGAGATGAGATTATTACTTTTAAAATATATACATATGTGTGTATTTATACCTATGATTATACTTTTTTTTGGCATTGCCATAACTTAAAAAGATTCTACCTAACTTTGAAAAATTAAATGTTTAATGTTCCTTAGATTCCTGTGCACTGGCATCATATATAGGGTTAATAGTGGAATTTTAGATGCCACACATGATCTGCAAGATGCTATCCCATTTATCTTATATGCAACAAATGAAAGCAGGGAAATAGGTATCCTTTAGAAGATATTGTCCTAATTGTGTATGTTTCACAAAAGGGTATAGTGTCACTTATGCAATATGTATGATGTGTATGGGTTTCTGCATATGAAACATGAAAAATTATAAAAGGAGCAAAAGTGAGATACATCTACCAAACATATTTGACTTTTGCAAGACATTGACATGAGGGTAAATGTGTCCTGGGAATATTATCAGAATAATTATTACCTTTTTATATTTTTCTTTTGATTTAGGCAAAATGGCTCAAAAATCAATAAACAACTAGACTAGCAATCTAGGTGTTGATTGATTCGGAAATTGTTTACCTCTTTGTATACTTCAGCTACACAGACAATTATTGCCTAAACATATTCAAACTCAAATCCAAGATCCCACAGAGAGAATTATCAATTTTTATGATTAAAAAGCATATGTGTAGCAGTGAATGATGATTAGATGTACTCCTAGACAATTAATAGGGCATGACCATTCTCTGTAGGAAACCATGCAAAGCATTCATGTAAATTCATTAAATTTGTGACCAGTCACCCATAAAAGATGATTACATATGTCTGAATATGAGGAATATGAGATGACCTGATTGTCCTGTCAAACATGGCTTTACAGCAAACCATAACGATAATGGAATTTAGTTTGCATAAAGATGAAGAAAAATAAGCAGGAGAGCAATTTTACAGTGTTTATGAGAGGAATATAAATAATTGAATCTAAGATAAAATTATATTTGCCCAGTCTACATAAAGGCTCAAGGCAAGATGTGTTTAAAGAGGATAGTAATGTTTAGGTAACTGGTCTCCAGAAATAAGGCTCAAAGAGAGACACACTTCCTCTTAGGGGACAACATCAGAAACTACAAATGTTCTCTTGATGGGTTGAAGTGTTCTTATAACTGCTCCCTGACAAATATGTTTAATCCAGTAGAAATGTCAACAAAAATCTGAGGTAGAGAAACACTGTGGATAGTGATACTGTCTAATATGCTGTTAGAAACCTCACCACTTCTTACTAGTGTTATGATAAGGAAATCTGTTTGTATAATCTTTTATTGATTTGTCCTGAATGTTATGTTGTTAATTGTATTTTATCTTTAGACAAGAACTATGTGGCTAGTGGTTCATCTGAGCTCATGAAGCCTAATTTCAGTGTTCACCTTCACATATTTTGATTAAATAGGTTTTCATATTGAGTCATATTAAATTCCTTTTATAATATTGATAAATAGCCTGAAGTGATAAATACTGGGTGATTAAAGAATAGCAAATTTTTTGCTCTTAATATACATTTAAGTCTATTATTTAGTTACTCTACGATAAGACTAAAATTAATCTTACATTGTCTTTTAAACTTAGTCAATATGCTCGTTTTCTCACTGCATTAAAAAACAAGTCTATTTACCGATCACTCATTCCATCAAACACATAGTATTTGTATTTTTACCTGATTACCATAAATTCATTCCAAAAAAATCACAAACATTTTAACTGCATACCTACAAAGGACCATATGGTGCTGGGTGTTTCCTTCAATCAACTCTGTATCTAATAGGAGACATGGAAATGTTCATGAATATTTATTTCACAGTGAGATAAATGTCATGACAAAGAAATGCACATAGTCGTATGGGAACAGCATAGATGTATGCCTAAACCAGATTGTATTCAAGGAAAGCTTTCTAGAAATAAAACTTTATGTTGTGTATAGAAGAAAAGATAAAAGGTAATTCCAAGGACAGCACTCTGAGCATGGAAGGGAGAATGAGGAAAAAACATTAGTGGTATGACTAATAGCACTATGGGACACAAGTTGAAATCTATGAAATAAAAATACTAGAAGACATTTTGCTTGGCTTAATTTTGGTCATTTCTTTCCCCCCTAATATTTCCATTTTTAAAATTTTTATCCAGAGCTCATACACAGATCAGTGTGAAAGGTTCAACCAAGTTTGTATGCTTCATATGTGTATCATTTGCTACACCTTCTACCTATACTGACTTATTATTTAGATAAACTCATCTGTGAAGTACTTTGGAAAAACATTGATCCATTTTTAAATTGTGTTATTTAGCTTTTTAATTCTTTTCTAGTATTCTTTATATATTCTGAATACAAATCATTTTCATATGTGTGTATCTAACATATCTTCTCTCTCTCTGAGACTCTCCATTTCATGAATAATTATTCTGATTGACAAATAATTGTCCATTTAAATTAATGTATGTTATACATTTCTTTTGTGTGAGTATTCCTTTATGTGCATTACCATTGTAAAAATATTTTGGTACTACAAGGTCATATAGATGTTCCTCAAAATGTATTTATAAATGTATTTACAAACTAGAATGGTTTATTGTTTTAGTTTTAACATTAATCCTATTAGCAAGATTAAATCTCTATTCAATGTCAAATTTACTTTTCTATATGGTATAAGGTAGACTTAGGGTTTATGTATTTTATGCCATATAAATATCCAATTGCTTAATCACTATAGATAGGAAAACAACTTTATTAAAATATATTTTGTTGGCAGCTTATCACAAACCAAATGCCTATAAATATGTAGGTTGACTCTGGCCTTTTAATTCTGTCCCAGTGATCTATATATCTATGAATTGTGTACTATTGAATACTATATTAAATTTACCCTTGTGCAAATCTCTTTCTTTTGATAGGAGTGATTAATTCAATTACATTTAGCATAATTACTGATTAGGTAGGATTTATATTTTATTTCCCTCTTTTCTTAATAACTGGTATCTTTTTCTGGTACTTTCTTCCTCCATTAATGCTTCATTTGTGTGTGTGTGTGTTAAAAAATATATTTAATCTGAATTTATTTATTTCACAAGATCTTTGAGTTATATTCTTAGTGATTATCCATGAGAATTGTAATTAACAACTTAATTTTAAAACCTAGTTCAAGTTAATGCCAACTTATTTTCAATAGTGTAAAAGCCTTTGTTCTAATATAGCTTTCTTCTTCCCTGTTCCTCTTCTGTTGTCTAAAGAAATACATCTTTATGCATACATAATAAACCCATAAGCAAGGTTCATAGTTATCACTAAATTCAGTTGTCTTGGAATCAGAAGAAAAAGAGTTACAAGTAGAAAGGTTTTCATGTTGTCTTTTACATATACATATGCAGGTAACTTTGCTGGTCTTTATTTCTTTCTTTTTTTCTTTCTTTCTTTAAGTTATCATGTATTATCCTTTCGTTTCTTCCCAAAGTATTCTTTCTTTGTGTTCCTTGTGGAACATGTTTGCCAGCAGTGTGATATCTCAGTTTTTGTTTATTTGGAAATATTAATTTATATTTTATTTTGAAAAATAGCTTTTCTGGAAATAGAATTTTTCATTCAAGGTCTTCTTATTTCAGTATTTTTAAAATATGTTATTCATCTCCATTTTGGCCTTCATGGTTTCAGAAAAGAATTCAGCTGTTTAACTTATTAAGGATCTGTTGTATATTATGAATTATTTTTTCTTGCTGTCTGCCAGAGTCTCTTTTTGTCTATTGCTTTCAACAGTTTGATAATAATTTGACTAGATACTTATCTCTTTTAATTTATCCTAATTTTCAAAGGATCATCAAATAATATGAGTATATATTTTTAATCCACTGCATATATATTAAGAACTGACATGAGTCAGGCAGTGTTCTAAGCATCTTAACCTAGTAACTGATTTAATCTCCACAAAAATCTTACTATTATATGGAAAAAACTACTTTAATTTTATATATGGGGAAATTATCCTTTGAGGATATATGCTAAATTTCCAAAAACAAACAGCAAAACCAACACTGTTACTGCAAACCATCTTGCACTCAAACTTCTGTCAGCACACCACTATTAAACCTCTTAAAGACAGCATCACTAACTTTACCTTCCAAGGAAAGAAAATCATTAAGAATGTGTGTGCACATTGATTTGCACATTGATTTTCTACACACAATGGGACTTGAGATATCATCGAAAAGAAGGCTGCAGCTTCATATACCTTCAGTAAAAGACAATAACCTAATAAACTGGTTGCAAAGCTTAGAAAAGTCAAGGCATTTTATATTTGAATTACTGAAATTTGGCCTCAAATTCAGAGAAATTTGGATTTCATTAGTAACGATGTGATAGATCTGAATCTGATTCTGATTTCAGCCTTTAGGACTTACAGCTGAATAAAAATGGGATTTGCACAGACGACCATTCATTCTCAAATTTGCCATACTTATCAAGGAGCAATTGAAGACAATTTCTTCTCATTTGTAAATGAAAGAGGGTACAAGACAAGGTCTTCAGGACATGAAGAAATCTGAAGACAGTATTTCTACATAATAGATAATTGAATTTCAAAGCATATAAATCTGTGGTCAGAATATGAGCCTCTTAGAAATTTCTTTGTTTGTGGTTTGACTGTCAGCTCAGATATGTTAAGCATTCTTTTTGGATGACATGGTTTTCCCTGAGAATTTTTCTATTAATTTAAAGTCTTATGGATGTAGAATTGAAATGAGCTTCTATTATGAAAATGAAGTGTCATAATTTTTAATCAGTATGAATCACCTCTGGGGCTGACTAATGAAAGACTATGAAAGGGACAAAGAGGATAACAAAAAAGCAATCATAAAAATCCAGATTACATTTCAAGGGCTGCAGTTTGAACTTTGAACAGTCACAACTAACTGTTTTTAACACCTGTCATTCCATATTCCGAAGGCATTTGCCTTTGCTAAAGAAGTCAAATTTGCAGCCTTGCAGTTGTGATAATAGCACATCACTAACAAAATCTTTTTACTTATTAATTCTTATTACGTCTTCTACCCTATTAAATAATAACAATAATAGTAATAATAAACCATAATGTATAATAGACCTTTCAAATAGTTAATTTTGGAAGCACAAAGATAACAATAAATTATGTATACATTGGACCATATTTCATTCATAGTAAATAAGGAAAAACATTTTGTTTTTACAAAAACAAGGATAAAGAACAGTGAGATTAGTAGTATAAAGCAGGGATTTTGGAGTTACATGGCACAGGATAAAATCTCAATGCCATGGCTTTACAATTTTATCAACAGAATCAATCTAATTTTTAATAAGCTATCCTTTAAAAAGTTTCTTTTGCAGAGTTGTCAGAATGTTCTGAAATGATAAATTTTACAAGTAGTACTTAGAATAAGGATTGGCATGATATACAGTACAACTAGCAATTATTAATGCCATAATCACTAGTCAGATGAGTTTAATTAAAAGGTCACATTTACTATCAAATATTGTATCATGTAAAAAAAGGATATTTTATCACAAATAAATAATTTTCAGATTGAGAACTATGAATTTCTGCAGGTAGAAATGTCCTGACACAGAGCATTCAACATGTGGGAGACAACATTATAAATAAAATTGATATCATTGACCAGTTCAGAGATGATACATATTATAGTCTTGGTTGATTTCCTTCAAATACATATACATGTCTACAAATTGTGAATAATTTATATCAAATTTCTGTCACTATGTTTTCAATTTTTATTTGTGTGTGTAAAATAAGAATTGTATCATTCTTCTTGCATGAATATTTTGTAAAGTTTGCCTAATATCCTGTTTTCTATAAGCAACATAATTCACTTAAATAACTTTAAAAAGTGGACAAAGCAAGAACCCCAAAATTTGCAAATATATACAGCAAATATTTATTGAGTGTCTAAAAAGTACTGAGTATGGCAATTAGCATATGAAACTGAAGAAAACCAAACAGATTTTAAAAATGAATTAAGTTTTTATGAGAAATACAAAGCAAAGTCATTAAAAAGGCTATTACTACTAAATGTTGAAAACTGGAATAAAGCATAGTATGCCACATTATAGCCCAATATCATATATGAACATCAATAATAAAATTCTACATGAAATATTAGCAAAAACAATACAGCAGCAAAACAAATAATAGTCTACTATAACTAAGTAGAATTTGTACCAATAACTCAGAAATTTTTTAACATATAGAAATCTGTGTCTATTTTTTAGTTTGTTATTTAGTCACAAGTGAGTAACAATCATTTAAACAGATGTCAAAAATAGATTTCATTAAATATTTTGATAAAATGTCATTGAAATTGAAATATATTTATGCATTGTTATGTATACAACATTTATGATGCTGCCACATCTCATATGTTCATCATTCGATAACCTGCAAGTAGCATAATATCTGACACATAGCAGACATTATTGTGCAGCAGACAAAATTGCTCTCATTATTATTGTGTAGCATTGTTTCGGGTATCACAGACAACACAGATTAGAGAAAGGAATGGTAAATATTTTTCACATTAATAAAATAAAATTTGTCCACGGTTAGTGATACAGTAACTGGAGTAGTCATGTGAACTATCAAAATATTGTTAGAAGTAATATGAATTATTATTCATATAAATTAATGGCTTTCCTATGAAGAAAATATCATATTTGTAATAGAAAGTTCTTAAAATTTTATATGATAAGAATTTTACCCCATCCCTACTGAAAATACAGAACAATTAGCTGGGCATGGTGGCATGTGCCTGTAATCCCAGCTATTCAGAAGGCTGAGGCAGGAGAATTGCTTGAACCTGGGAGTTGGAGGTTGCAGTGAGCCAAGATCGCTCCACTGCACTCTAGCCTGGGTGACAGAGCGAGACTCAATTTCAAAAAAAAAAAAAAGAAAAATTATATCAATATAAAATATCATACCTTGATTTTGAATCATAAAGTTTATAATTAAAATAGTTTGCCACTCCAAAAACTAACCCTAAAATTTACCATGATCCTATTTGGTGGACAACTTAATAATAAAACTCAAAATCATTCTGAATAAGAATATTTAAAGATAAATAGACCTATTCAAGTGAGGAACTTACTATTTTGACCTATTATCTAATAAAAACTTATAATGGTATGGATGCTTGGTGGTATAGAACAGATAATGAAAGAGAATACAAAGCCTAGTTAAACAAACATATTTAATTTTAATATGCAAATAGTTTGGCATTTCAAGTTAAAGAGGAAAATATGGATTGTTTAGGAAATAATATAGGGCAAATCTAGAAACATAAGAACTAAGTTGGATCTGTATTGATATAAAATATTTCCAAATAAATAAAAACTTTATATTCATCAAAGTATATATATAAATTGAATGAAATATTTATTAGTAATATTGAGATAGTGAAGAACTTTCTAAGAAAGAACATCAGATGTTCTAAACAAGAGCAATACATGAGACCACATCAAAATCAAAACAAGTCTGAGGACTCTACCTCTGGAAAGTGGACACCCTTTCCTCTATTCATCCCAGTAAGTCCAGAAAAACCAACCAACCAACCAAACCAAGCAACAAACAGACAGACAAAAATATGGACAGAATCTACTCTTAGCATAGAAGAATGAGAAACTTTGAAGGCTTACTATCTAAAGAAAATGATAACTTATATGTGCTTGTGTGTGTGTGTGTGTGTGTGTAGAGAGAGAGAAAGACTCTGAAGATGGTCTTATATCAGAGTCATAAACATTTAAGAAAATCTATACAAATTCAGTAAGAAGAGCAAGAGCTTGTGATATCTACACTTAGCTCAGTGAGGCAGAAATTCTAATTGCGCAGCTAAGAACACAGGGCTCCATATCCTTACAGCCTCAAGTCCCAAGTCAGAGGATTGTCTTTCTGGCAGGAAATTTATTATTCAGTATTCTTCATCCTCCACTCGTCTATCTGTTGTCTAGCCTATGTATGATCTCAGTGAGTGCAGTCAAGAGGCGGTGGGGCACGTGTTACAATATTTTTTAGGAGTCATTGGTAGAATAGAGACTCTACCTTGGGCAGTGAACCACTGAAAATACATTCCTTCCCTGACTTGTAAGGCAGTGATCCCACACCAGATAAAGTAATCAAGTAACATCTCAGCCATCTACAGAAATTTCAATTCCTAGAAAAGACATGTTACTCAAAGACAAGTTTGCCTTGTGCCCAAACCTAGTTCCAGTGCCTTGGTGCAGAGATTTTGCCTGGAGGGAGTGCAGGACATTTCTCCAGGTGATTGTGGACCAAATCAGTTCTCCCACTTTTCTCACTGTACTTCTCAAGAATTACTGTATTGAATGCAATATCCTGAGATAAAAAGGAACTGGTTAGAACAGTCAGGGCTCTGTTCTAGTCCCTCCCAGAACAGTGTGTGCTTCAAGGCTTTACCCTTGTATGTCAGGTAATCCCCAGGGTATAAAACCCAGGGTGGGTTGCTTTCTGGGGTCCTTCAGCTGCCACGCAACTAAATCAAATGTAGATGAGACTTCATCTACGCTGTGCAGCTTTCATGAGCCTTGGGGGATCTTCTCATCATGAATCCTAGGTTTCTGTGTCTCCTTTCTGTCTCTCTAGTAATACTGATCATGTAACTTGTAGGTACAATGTTCTGTCTCACCAGACTCAGGCAATTAGGAAAAATACAGACCAAGATGCAGTGGGCTGAAGTAGCAACCAGTGCACAGTGAACCTGCTCTGCGGAGGGAAGCAGGCTGTAAGATACATAGCCCCTCACCACTTCCCAGAGCAACTAACTTCATTTGCAAAAAAACCAAAACAACAACAACAAAAACACACACACACACACAAAACAAACAAGGTCCAGCTAAAGAATAAGGTGCTCTCAAAACAGCGAAGGTCTTGATGATGGGGAGCAGCAACCAGGAAATTTTGGGGCTAGTTTCCTGAAGACAGCCAGGGAGGGGAAATAGCTAGGAGCAGCCCTCCTAGGGTCAGAACAAATATCTAACACCGACCTCAGGAACTGTTCCTTTAAGTGAACCTGGACCTAGGAAGTGTTGAAAATGGAGCAATCTTCTAGCAATTAATGAAGCTTAACAGCTTGGACAAGTTATGGACAGAAATGAAATGAGCCATGACAATTAGTACTACCATACATCTGTAGCATATTTTCCAGGATAGACCATATACTAAGCCCTAAAACCTCAATAAGCTTAAAATGACGGAAATAATACACTGTATATAATCTTAATGGTATAAAATTAGAAATAAATAGCAGAAAAGATAAGAAACTCACAAATTAAATTTACTCCTAAATCAGAAATGAGTGAAAAAGGAAATCAAAAAGGAAATTAGAAAATAGTTTAAAATAAATGAAAATCAAGACACACTTTGCAAAAACTCCTGAGAGCACAAGCCCAGAGTACACTCCACTCCCACACCCTAGTTCTGATGTAGTCTGCAGCATAAAAACTTGGTAAACTAGAAGCCAGCAGCAACTTAGTGGATGGAAGCCTGTGTGAACTCTCATCCCTAAGCTGAGAAGAATGACCAAACTGCCAGAGAGGATGCCAGTCCCCAGGAAGGGCCCTCTTCCTCTTCCCCAGTTGATCACATTGGTGCAGGCAGAGCCAAAGAAGAAGACAGTTACCCGCTCACCCCTGCAGCAACTCTGGGCACCAAGCCAGGACAGCAGGTGAGTAGAGGATAAAGGCATGGAAGAAGAGATCCAACAAAGGCCAGCAGCCCTCCAATCCTTTTAAGGAGGAGGATGAAGAGGAAGAGGCTCCAGCTGGATCCAGCCTGTCCAGCAGCTCTTTCCTGCCCCACTTGGAGTCCATATCCAAGTACCTGCACTCCTAGTATCACATCACCTTCACCAGCAGCCTCAAACAAAGAAGCAGCCCACCACCCTGCTAACTCTTCATGTCTCCTGCCCCTTGCATCCCGAGTTGGCCTTGGCCACGTTGTCACCAACACTCAGTGTGAACAGCCTGTCATCTGAGACCTTCATCTGGAGCTTTCAGCTATGCCCAAGTCCTCAGATCCTGTCATCCATGCTCCTGGAAACCCTGGTGCAGTGGTGCTTCTTCGGGAACCTGGTCCCTGGATTCAGGTAAAGCTTTCCTGCAAGGATAATCTTTTTAAGCAAAAGGTATCACCTGCAGCATCTCAATCACAACAAAAGTCACGAAGGGATCCAAGCCAATGAAGCTGCCTGTCCAAGGGCATGACTTAGACTGTCCAGTATACTTATGAATAAGACATTCACAAAGAAGTGGACACTACCAAGTGCTAGCTGGATTCTCTTTCAAACACTGAGTTCTGCTGAGGAGAAGCTGCATGATGGAGTGAATGACAAAGGCTGGGATAACATGCTGGCAGACTGGCGTTGTGGGAGTCCTAGCTCTTCTATATATCATCCACAAGAAGCACATCCTGGTGTGGTGGGAGTCCAAGCTCTTAAATATTTTCAAGTAGCAGTATATAGATAAACTCCAAACTGATGTCAAATATGATATCTGATGGCTTCTCCTTATGTAAACCAGAAAAAGACTGAACCAAGGAGGACTGGGGTGGTAGATGATGCTAATACAGGAGCTTTTGATTCTCATCTAGCGGTGCAACATCATCTTCAAATGCCTGGAGAAGGACCAGGCGAGGGAGGAAGAGGAATGCCAAACATTGTAAGCTATGATAAAAAATAATGAGTTCTAGAAAAAAATCTGAACCCAAGGGGAAGAATGAGGAGTTCAAGACCAGAAGAATTCTGAAGCTGCTAGAGAACAAGCATGATACCAACAGCAAGGCTCCACAGAGACAACACTAATGGGGAGGGAAACTAGCTTGGGGCTGCCACTCTTCATCTTTGCTCAGCACCTAGGCTGTTTTCCCCTGGTGAGGGGAGCTTTCTTCCCTTCAGGATCAGTTGAAATGAAAGATGACCAAAGAAGAGTCAGACTTTGGGTATTGGTCTCTCCCTTCTTGGGATCCTCTGGCTGGTCTGGGTCAATGGGTTGTTTTTCCTTTTTTGCTGACCCTTAGCCAGCTGTGACTCAGCCCTGCCCAATCTGGTTTTGATGTGTTCAGATGCTGTGACTGACTTAAGGAGTGAGTAGTGTCTTAGGGTCTACATAGGAGCAATGGCTGAGTATGTTTGCCCCCTTTATCCTGTCCAGCCCTGCTTTGATTGACAGCTGTGTGGTCCCTCTTCCCTTGTGTGCCGTGTCCAAATGGGATTATTTGCTGTCAAAGTTCTGCAGATAATGACTTTTCTCATCCATAAGGTCTGTCAATAGAAGGCCTCTGGTCTGAGTCTACTACCTCTAGGGTTCTGCCCCTCTTGGCAGGCCAGCAAGCAGGGCTTGGGTACATTGGCTTCTTCCTGCCTCAGCCCTGGCCCGAAGTCCCCATCTTCCTTTCTGTTGCAGGCATCCCTGAATCAGTTTCTCCTTACTCAGGAGCTGTTTTTATGAATTATCTAATTAGGTTTGAGTTAGTTATTATGTGGTCTGTATTGTGTCCTCAGACATAAATGGACCTAATGAACAAATCCCTCTCTTCCTCAGTGTTCTAGCAAATGCTTTCCTCATTTCTCCTTATTCCATAAGAAACCTCATTTCCCAAGACAGAGTGGTTGTGACAGCCTGCTGGGGCATGTGTGTGCTCTCTATTAACTCCCACTATGGCTGTGTCCCTGAGGGAGAGTATCTGGGATGCAAGTTCTGATTGCTATGCCAGTCTCTCATCATCATCATAAGGAAGGTCCTCTTCAGGTAGGTGTTAATCCTGGTTCTTCAGGAATCACACTGTAGTCTGATCCCTAATGTAGACTTTGGTCCTCCACTATCCTAGATCTAGGGAATAGTGGATCCATTCCCATTTGTAGTCATTGCTATTTTGTCTTCTCACATTTCTTTCTTGTCTATTCTCTCCCCAATTCATTCCCACCAAAGGACTGAAGGACACTCAGTGCAAGAGGACAAGCCAATGGTGATAACTAGCTTTTGCCCAGGGCATGTGCCCATCAGTTCTTGATTGAAGCACTGTTGCTATAAGCTGTCTCTGAATCACCTCTAGGGCCCCCTTCCCTCTACACATTTCTGGGAAAAAAAATTACATTGTATTACTCCCAAGGATTTTCCTTATCAACTTTAAATGGAGATCAACTCACTTGATAGTGTTATGCAACATCGAGGAGCTTTTCCATCAGCCACATCTACTTTCTTTTGGCCTTCGCTATGCCTTGTGGCTGGGCATCTCTGGTTTCCTGGGATGGTAAGGGATGATGTTGGAGCTGTCCACTGACAGGGACCTTGAAGTTCAATGCCTGTAACTGCTGTAACTGCAAGGACTTCTTTTCTCTGTGGGGAGAGTTGGCTCCCTGCACCTGTGTAGCCCCTTACAACCTCCTCCCAAACATACCTGTTGGCCTTGAGTTGGGCAACTCCAAGACATTTAGGGACCAGGCTGGCAGCATACATGAACATAGCTGGATATACTTGAGAGATGGATCTTGGAGGTTATCTTAGTGTCAAGACAAGCATGGTGAGAACAGTGGTAAACTGGTATGTGTATGCCACAAGGAATAAAGGAAGTTATTTATCACTTAAGTCATCTGTAGCCTGTGAGAATGTGGACCCAGTGTTGCCAGATATTTTCTACGTAGCAAAAACTAAGGTAAAAATTTGAAAGATGGGAGAAAGGAAAAAAGGAAAGAAAGGACATTATTATAGGCCTTAAAAGACACAAAGTATATCAATAAAATTATATCAACAAAAAAATAGACAATTTAGACCTAAAACAAGTGAAGTAATTAGTAATAAAGTATTACCCCACAAAGTAAAATATAAGCCCAGACTATTGGATTCTATCCATTTTTAAATGAAAGTTTGTACAAACTCTTCTAAAACATAGAGGAGGAGAGAATACTTCCCAACTAATTTTATAAGGCCAGTTTTACCATGATACCAAAACCAGACAAAGACATCATAAGAACAAAAAGCTACAGAAAATTATCTCTTGAATATAGGTGCAAACATCCTCAATAAATATTAACAAATGAAGTCTAGCAGCATATTAAAAATATACATTATAACTAAGTGAGATTTACCCTAAGAATGCACAGTTGATGAAGCATCCTGAAATAATAAATCACATCAATGGAATAAAAACAAAATTCATATGTTCATATTAATAGATATACAAAAGAAGCATTTGACCAAATCCAATACATT
Organism: Cacajao melanocephalus; assembly: GCA_963573385.1. NCBI lineage: Eukaryota > Metazoa > Chordata > Mammalia > Primates > Pitheciidae > Cacajao > Cacajao melanocephalus. The sequence continues at coordinate 84,641 of CAUYLG010043098.1, forward strand.
TTTATGACAGAGACACACAACAAACTGTGAAAGAAAGCAAAATTTATCAACCTGATAAAGAGTATCTCTGAATAATCTACTGCTACCATTATACTTAAAGACTGAATGCTTTTCTAGAAATATCAGGGAAAATTTGAAGATGCCTGCTCTCACTGTTTCTATTCAACATTGTACTGGAAATTGTGGCCAGGACAATTAAGCAAGATAAGAATATAAAAAGCATCTGGTGAATGTTATCCTTAATGGGAATAGACGAATGTTTCCTGTTATTACTGGGGACAAAGCAAGAATGAGAGTGCTCACAGATCTTATTCAACAGAGTGCTAGAAGTTCTAACCAGGGCAAAAGGCAAGAAAAGAGTAAAGTCACCCCCAACAGACCCCTGTGTGTAGTGCTCCCCTCCCTATCTTCTTCTTCTAGCATATTAAATATATCATCCTACTGCTTTCTGGTCTGGCAGATTTCCACTGAGAAACCCCATGATAGGTTTATTGAGGATCCCCTGTACA